>JACEEZ010018159.1:57500-62500 GCA_016584305.1 Chionoecetes opilio
TCTCTCTCTCTCTCTTGCTATAAGGGAACACATAAAAGGTGCTCGACTTGCATGCCGATGGTAGGTGCGCACTATGGCAGTATGTGTTAGCGTTCTGTTCAGCACATTCTTGCACCCATGACGCTTGCAGCCTCCCGCTTAAAGTTTATAAACACTGCATCCACCCTCCTTTCCTCGGCTTCAGATAGGAATGTGAAGAATCTGAGGGTTAATAACTATACTCATTGTGAACACTTGCCCGGACTTGATATTGCAGGAAGATGATAGAGGGTGTGAGTCATTCAAGGTGGACAGTCATCATCACAAGCAGAACACCAACTCATAAAAAAACAATTCTCTATAAGGCATGTACACTAACATCTTCAACTTGACGTCAGAGGAAAAATGAAGCTGAATCAAAGCACACAGCAGGCTCTTTGAGGCGTGTAGGGACCTCCTCTGACAGCTCCCCTGCGGCGCAGCAAACAGCCAAATGTGTCTGTTACGGAAATGCCATTGATGTAAACAAATGCCACGTACTCTAGATAGCCTCTCTTTTTAATGAATATAGTGATGATATATGCGTGTGTGTGTGTGTGTGTGTGTGTGTGTGTGTGTGTGTGTGTGTGTGTGTGTGTGTGTGTGTGTGTTTGTGTGCGTGTGTGTGTGTATTTACCTAGTTGTATTTACCTACTGTAGTGTTTTACAGGGCCTGAGCTACACTCGTGTGGTCCCGCTTCCGTATCTACATTTATACAGTCTTTATTTCTATTTATCCAGTCTTTCTTTCATGTGTGTGTGTGTGTGTGTGTGTTTGTGTGTGTGTGTGTGTGTGTGTGTGTGTGTGTGTGTGTGTGTGTGTGTGTGTGTGTGTGTGTGTGTGTGTGTGTGTGTGTGTGTGTGTGTGTGTGTGTGTGTGTATGTGTGTGTGTGTGTGTGTGTGTGATCAATTGGACAGAGTCGAGCTTCCATACTTCCCCAACAATGGAAATTCAAGCAATAAGTTAACAAACACTCGTATCTTAATCGTAACTTTACCTTTGAGTATAAAATCGTTGATCTATACACACGCACACACACACACACCCACACCCACACGCTTAGTCAGTCCCTCCTCAGCAATACGTTACCAAACACGTTGTCTTCTCGCCTGCCAAACAAACACCTTGACGCTTTAGTTGAACGCATACGGCGGCAAAGTCTTTACTCGATAGAAATAACAAATATTGTGAAAGCAAACTAGGAAATTAATCAATTATTTTATCTTATAGCAGAAATATGATCTCGGACAACAGATGCTTAAACTTTCAAGGACTTACATATGACACACGTAGTTTACGAAAATGAATAAGTTTTTTTTCTTCAACTTGAATACTTGAAACACACAGAAACAACCAGGCAAAAAAAAGGGCCTAAATTGCTTGATAGACATGCATAAAATAATATAAAGATGTACAGAAGTGATACAGAGAGAACGCTAGGTAAACACATGTAACAGAGTGAGGAGAATAATCATAATCCAGGCCTAATCATCGCTTTTGAGCCCTATTTGGAAGAGAAAGACCAGCACTTACTTGTGAATTTTGCTCTTGAGAAAAGAAAATTAATGCAATGCAACCTCATCACTGGTAATGTAGTATGTGTGTGTGTGTGTGTGTGTGTGTGTGTGTGTGTGTGTGTGTGTGTGTGTGTGTGTGTGTGTGAGAGAAGAATTCAGTGACAAATAACCATAAATTTTTACAAGGCCGTGACATTCGCTTAAAGTGTAAGAGGAACGTTATTATGCTCCCAGGCAGGCAGACAGACAGCCACACCACAATGCATGAGCCTGGCGACGCAGAGTCATGCTTGCTAATAAATTGTTTCCGGAATACATATTCAAATTTTAGCGCGTCAGCAGACTCGCCACCCGCTGACCAATGCGCTTACTTTTTACTGAATCAGTTTACTGCATCAAAATTGTATCTCTGCGCCACACACTACATTAATTAAACCATGAAACATACCAAGTCATACATTAACAGATAAAAAACCTCATTGCAATAAAAACACACACGCAATCAATAACATTTAAAACAAAACACGGAAACAAGAGTAGGCCAAGCAGAGATACCAACAGTACACACACACACACACATACATAGGCAGTCTAAGGCAGATCAGAAGAGACGTGTGGCTCGGCCACATGTACTCTGTGTTTTCCTTTGATTAGTGTCTTACGCGTGGTTTCTCCTGTCCCCTGCTGGTCAATAAGGTAAGTGTTGCCTTTACCGTAAGTGTACATAATATAGAAGCTCAGGGAATCATCTGTACTTATACCATATTATGATAAAACTACATTACACATAAAAAAGAGACGTCTAGCAATTACAACGAACTAATAGGCAACCGGAATGCCTGATTGCTCACAAGCTCTCGTCATTGGTTGGATGTATGCGCTCATTCACTGTGTCGAGTAAGTGAAGCTGTTCGAAGCACCGGCGGCAGTAGCGTAGTGGTAGCACGCTCGCCTCGCCCGGGACGCATATTCTCCATGCGTTCGTAAACGCATGGAGAATACATATTACTCATGCATGTGAGTAATATGTATATGTATGTATGTGTGTATGTGTATGCACGTGGGTTCCATGCCTGTAGGCACCGTGGGCACGGTGCACACGGGGTTCCATGCCTATAGTAAACATTCAATGAATTGCTGGTCTACCAACGTGTGGTAAGTCGGCCACTAATATTTTCACTGTTTTTCGTTCTGTGGTGTCATAATGTTTCGCGCATATTGTCCACCGATACTTTTTCTATCGTGTGTGGGTTACTGACTGGTCTCTCTCTCTCTCTCTCTCTCTCTCTCTCTCTCTCTCTCTCTCTCTGTCTCTCTCTCTCTCTCTCTCTCTCGACGGAAGACTGGGAGACGGAAGGCTACTCACATAACATAAGCAACGATTAGCGCCCGCGTTCTGGGTTAAGTATATAAGTGCCAAATTGCTTATATGTCTGGCTTAACGTCTCTTGTAGTTGAAATACATAAAGCTCAAGACCTTCCTTTCGTCTAGACTGTGTGATGTCGTATGATGATTGGTTCTTACTTCCCGGGGTAGCCTGATCATCTCACGATCTACCCGTCACTCATAATTTACAACTGAAACATCTACAAGAACCACCACATCTTCTGCGTAAACCTTGTCTCTAACTACCCCCGCCCCCTCTTCCTCATATCTGCCATTACCACCACTACAATCATCAATATGCGATTACAACCATTACCGCTCGTTATAACCTATGAATAACCTTACCACCGCGACAACCACTTCCTCCATTACCGCCACCACCACCACTACCACTTCCACTCTAACTACATACCACTGCCACCATTTCTGTCTTCTGTCTGTGTGTCTGTGTACGTGTGTGCAGGTAATTCATTGCTAATTCGCTTAGACTCACGGCCCTGTATTGCAATGGAAGCACGTGCACGGTGAGAGTATGAACACACACACACACACACACACACACACATCCAGCAATGCGAAATTTTTCCACCACCACCAACACCCCCTCCACCACCACCATTACCTTCGACTCCCCATTTATATCACCATTTGGTAGTATCAGTTATTTCTTCAGAAAGTAGTTTTACTTTTAGCAGTTTAGTTTTTTAGCGGGGTCGGGGATCAAACGCCCAACCAAAGAACAAAAAAATATAATTGAGTATAATGTGTGTGTGTGTGTGTGTGGGTGTGTGTGTGTGTGTGTGTGTGTGTGTGTGTGTAGGGGGGGGGGCGGCTGGGGAAGGGGAATCGGAGGATATTGGCCAGGAAGTGAGACATAGTGTTCTATTTTACTTTTACAGACTACATGTTTAGTTTGAGGCTGATGTTTTATGGGAGTGGAAGCTGTTCTTACCCTTGCGATGTGTCTGTCTTGTTGTGATGTTGCTAGAGGAAGACTGAGGTAGACTGCAGTACACGTTCAAGAAATATTGCCTGCATGTGTTTTATTGTTAATTTATAAATGTATTACTGTGGGAGTATTTTTTCTTCCTAATGCAATTGTTGGGATCTCATATATGGGTACATTTAATGTTCTTTACGTCTTTGCAAAGTTATTCTTTATTCAAAGTTATTCAGAGTTTTTCATTGCACCAGCGAGTTTAGATAGCGTGCTTGCAGAGACGATAAATTTGGTGTGGCTTATTGTGCATTATCATTAAATTATTTATATTTGCGTTATTCTGAATAGTCGTGTAATTCTGAAATTTATGTAATTCAGTTTTTTTTTTGTAATTCTGATTATTTGTGTAATAATTGTTAATATTCGTGTTATTCCAGATAATTGCACGATTTTTATAATACTGTCATTTTATATGTTTATCGCACTTTGAAATATTCGTGTAATTCTGAATAGTAGCATAGTAGTATAGTAGTAGTAGTATTTTTTCCCCGCCAAGAACACCGCCGTAGTGTTAATCAATAGCATGTAGTTCTTCCCTGTCCTTGACGTGGCTACGGTGGTGGTGATGGTGGTGGTGGTGACAATGTTAAGTTACAATGCCATAGCAGAGGGAGAAATACGTGATGGCCTTTAATAAACACATACGAGGAGTGTATCACGTATTCCTTGTATCATATTTTTACCTATCGGGACTCTCTTGCATCGCTCTCTATTGGCATCTTCGAAAACACTCGTGATATCGAAAGTTGTGCAATGTTCCCTTTAGTTATAAATAAAATTCTCTTTAGTTATAGTTATCCCTTCGTTACCTGTTTACTTTTAACTTCGTCCCCTTCTTTTGATATTACCGTTAAGTGAGAGACGTGGGTACCTGCTGAGATGTAACAGGTGTTCTCTGACTGCCACCTCAGTATCATCTCATTATCTGGGGGTTTTCCGTGTGCGTATCTTTTATAAGAATTCCGTGAAAGTGATGACGGGTGTAATACGGGAGGAAGGTACTTGGGAAAGGATAGGAAGGAATGGGTTGGTGAGAGGGGAACTAGAGATGATGCAAAGGACTGAAGGAGTGGATA
>JACEEZ010018159.1:75000-82500 GCA_016584305.1 Chionoecetes opilio
CTGTAGCTGTGACTGTGACTATTACTACGACTCTGACTCACAATCGTAGTAATGGTAGTAGTAGTAGTCGTACTAGTAGTGGTTTCAATAGTAGCTGTAGTCGTAGTACTACAGTAGTATTTATAATAACAAATATGACGAGTATAAGTATAATGATAACTATGATAATAATAAAAATTGTAATAATAATGATGTTGATAGAATGATGACATTAATAATGAAAATGATAACGACACAATAAAAAATTTAAAAAATATGCATATCTACTCGTATTAGGAACACTTTTTCTTCCACATCAATACTCGAAGATCCATCACACCATCCAAAACATTTCTTTGATCCACCTGTACTGTATTGTCCACGCCGTACACGTGTTCATGTCTTGATTTAGTGTTGCTTGTTTGTAGTACTGTTTATGTTCCAAGGAAGGGCAAGGAGAGCAGGCGTGCATAGGCCACTTGATGAAAACACAAAAGACGCGGAATGACAGGCTAATTGACGGTCGTGTAAAGAATATTTGCCTGTTATAAAGGAGTTTGTTCGGAACATTCCGGTAGTATGCACTACTGACTGGCTAATCCTTTGGCTCCGGGGCGAAATCTGTCTACAGCCGGGTGTCGTAATTTCCGCTTTAGATAAACGAACATGACTTGCACACACGGTCCACGGATATCACACGTGTAATAGTAGTAGTAGCATAGTAGTAGTTGTATTAGTAGTAGTAGTAGTAGTAGTAGTAGTAGTGGTGACGTTCAACCGTGCTTCCTTTGAAAAAACTACTACATAAATTCAACACAAAATGGTGCTTTAAATTTGTTTTTCTTATAATTTATGTAACTTTTATTGCGTAATATATAATATGCATGTGATTTTATTGTCTCGTAGATGTTTCTTCATGTGTTAGTAACAAGAATAATGGTAGTAATAATTATTATATTGGTGTTTTAAATGTTGTTTTCTTATTTTACGTAGCTTTTATTGATATATATATGCTATATATATATATATATATATATATATATATATATATATATATATATATATATATATATATATATATATATATATATATGATTTTATTTTCTCGTAGATGTCTTTTCATGTGTTAGTAACAATGATAATGATAGTAATAACAATGATAATGATTATAATTTGTATCTAGCACACACGGTTATAGATAACCACCTTGCACCCACTCAGTCCGGACGCACAAATGAAAACAACAAACACTGAAAAGCCTGCGAACTTCCTGGCCATGCTGTGCCTACCTAACCTAAGGCAATATTTACTTACTCGCTCCATCCATCCTGCCTGTCTGTCTGCCTGTCTTCTCATCACCGTCCCGCATGGTGGCGAGACGCGTGAATGAAAGGAGAGGCAGAGGAGGAAGAGAAGGGGTAGGGGTAATAGTTAAGGGGATAGAGGTAACAGGTATGGGTTATGTAATTAAGGTTACGGGGTTTATTGCGACCTGGGTTGTAGTCTGTCGTCACATCCGTTCGTCCACTCTCGTGAAGATAAAGTGAATGATTATGCGAGTCTTAATGCGTGCGTGATAAGATAGAGGGGACGGGGCCGTAAGGGAATCAGATAGTGGAGCTTATCAAGGCGGTGATTGCGTTGGGGGAATTTTCAATAGAGGGGAGAGATTGAGGGGAGAATGGGAAAATTGGTGGTATAAACGGGAGAAAGGTTAAGGGAGGAGAATATGGAGGGTGGAAATATGTGGAATGAAAGAGTTATGAGAAATAAGAATGTAATTTGAGTGAGAAGACGGTACAAGGAAGAGTGAAAGGATAGAAGGGAGATCAAATACTGTGGTACTAGTTATTGAAGAGAAAAATATAAAAATTAGAGAGAAAGGAAGGATACAAGCAAATTCTAACTTTCCATTTGCTCACTGAAGACTTATTTTTGTTTGCCTGACTTTTATCTTCAATTAATCGTAACTCATGACTCATGTGACTTACCTTCCGTGACTTAACCTTTCTTTTACATACTTCAGCCTCCTCTTCAGTCCTCAAGTCCTCAGTATCATCGTTAGAATTGCGTATTGCTTAATATATTTTATTCTATTTGAATGTTCATCCCATTGGCAATACTTAATACCTTAATCAGTCTAAATGTCAATATTGTGTGTGTGTGTTTGTGTGTGTTTGTTTGTGTGTGTGTGCGTGTATATATATATATATATATATAGCTGTGTGTGTGTGTGTGTGTGTGTGTGTGTGTGTGTGTGTGTGTGTGTGTGTGTGTCTATGTATGCTTTTGTGTGTTTAACGAGTAAGGTTAATCTTTCCCTGAAAATACATGACGCAACCTTCTTAACCGTCTTAGGTAAATTTCTACGTTACTTATCATGAGAAAGGAGTATTGAGTGACTAGTGTTTGTATATACTCAACAAATCGAGGCGTTTATCCATATTTTTGTTCTTTTTTCAGTATTTATTTTCTCAGGTAAATCATTTTCCTTCATGACAGAAGTGAATGATGTGATGAATAACTGGTACCCACGCACGCGGATTACCATCTAATCGATCCGGTTGTCACTTCAGAAAAACTAAAGAAAAAAACAATAGCAATAAAGACATGCAGCTTTCGAACGCTCTCCTTCCGGTCGGATCCGATGTTTGCGTCACAAGTGGCTCGTTATCAGCAAGTCCAATGTGTTGATTGTAACGACCTAGTAAACGCTTATCTTATGAGGTCATGTTAGCCGAGGTTATTAATGGCGCAACGTGGGTGCAGATACAGCCTTGTGGGAATTATTAATGGCGTAACGTGGGTGCAGATACAGCAGTGTGGGAATTATTAATGGCGTAACGTGGGAGCAGATACAGCAGTGTGTGAATTATTAATGGCGTAACGTGGGTGCAGATACAGCAGTGTGGGAATTATTAATGGCGTAACGTGGGTGCAGATACAGCCTTGTGGGAATTATTAATGGCGTAACGTGGGTGCAGATACAGCAGTGTGGGAATTATTAATGGCGTAACGTGGGTGCAGATACAGCCTTGTGGGAATTATAAATGGCGTAACGTGGGTGCAGATACAGCCTTGTGGGAATTATTAATGGCGTAACGTGGGTGCAGATACAGCATGGTGGGAATTATTAATGGCGTAACGTGGGTGCAGATACAGCATGGTGGGAATTATTAATGGCGTAACGTGGGTGCAGATACAGCCTTGTGGGAATTATTAATGGCGTAACGTGGGTGCAGATACAGCAGTGTGGGAATTATTAATGGCGTAACGTGGGTGCAGATACAGCCTTGTGGGAATTATTAATGGCGTAACGTGGGTGCAGATACAGCAGTGTGAGAATTATTAATGGCGTAACGTGGGTGCAGATACAGCAGTGTGGGAATTATTAATGGCGTAACGTGGGTGCAGATACAGCAGTGTGGGAATTATTAATGGCGTAACGTGGGTGCAGATACAGCAGTGTGGGAATTATTAATGGCGTAACGTGGGTGCAGATACAGCCTGTGGTAATTATTAATGGCGTAACGTGGGTGCAGATACAGCCTTGTGGGAATTATTAATGGCGTAACGTGGGTGCAGATACAGCCTTGTGGGAATTATTAATGGCGTAACGTGGGTGCAGATACAGCAGTGTGGGAATTATTAATGGCGTAACGTGGGTGCAGATACAGCAGTGTGGAAAGTATTAATGGCGTAACGTGGGAGCAGATACACCCTTGTGGGAATTATTAATGGCGTAACGTGGGTGCAGATACAGCAGTGTGGGAATTATTAATGGCGTAACGTGGGTGCAGATACAGCAGTGTGGGAATTATTAATGGCGTAACGTGGGTGCAGATACAGCCTTGTGGGGATTATTAATGGCGTAACGTGGGTGCAGATACAACAGTGTGGGAATTATTAATGGCGTAACGTGGGTGCAGATACAGCAGTGTGGGAATTATTAATGGCGTAACGTGGGTGCAGATACAGAATGGTGGGAATCGTAAAGGGAACACAATTGCGAGTAGTGTATTTGTTTTCCCAGAGCAGAAAGGCATATATGTACCTACTGTACTCTGCCTTAGCTGGAGTGTATTTGGCAACTCTTCTTCCTTGCGCCGCGAGCAGATAGATAGGGTGACGGTTGACCAGCTTGACCTCGCCCCAGTCACCACGCCACCACCACAGTAAGCAGGTTCATTCTCTGGCTGTCTGCGTGGCGTCAGCATCAGCATCCTTGTCCTCTGTACATTTACAACCCTTTGATTACACCTGTCTCCTGTCCACAACTTCAGCTGAGTATTATTCACACCGCACACACTCATAATAAGAGACGCACTCCAATATCAGGCCCTGACCCATGTGCTTTGCCTCCTCGTTGCCCCCCTACTAACCACGAGTAGTAATGGGTGAGTCATCGGGAGCGAGGCGAAGGAGAGGAAGATAGGGAACGTTTTTTTTTTTTTTTAAGCAACAATACTTATCTTCCCTTGTGAATTACGTGTTCTACTCATCCACTTTCTTTGCAAATATCCAGAACTCTTTGTTTATACCAGAGGACCCCCCGTTTACCCCCGCTCTCTCACCCCTTACCAATTTTCAGCTTTAACCTCCAAAACGAAATGTAACAAGTTTAGCAGGAATTACCACCTGTAAACAGGAAATACCACGTGTAGGTCTCACGGGCTTTCGTAGCTTCCTTATTTTTTATGTTCTTATGTTCTAAGTGATCTCGCAACACACTGCCATTGAAACACCAAGTGAGGGTGTATACCATGCAAAGCTACTTTTAAACGCCTATTATTCTTACACATGTTAAATTGACTCTTTGTACGTGCAAAGTGCTCCGTATAGACAAAGCAAGTGATGCACGTTTTGCATATACAATACATGTATATGTGCCCGGCAGCTATTTGGTGTATTGCAAACCTTATGTGCAGGATAATCAATGAAGGTTATTCATGCACACACACACACACACACACACACACACACAAGGGAACTCCGTAGTGTAAGGGTTAGCACGCTCGGCTCACAACCGAGAAGTCCCGGGTTCGATCCCCGGGCGGAGCGAAGACAGACGGGCAGTCTTCTTAAAACCCGAGCCCCTGTCCACCAAGCAGTGAATGGGTACCGGGTGTTAGCCGGGGGTGTGTGACCCCCCTCCCGGGGTGGTGGCTTCGCCCAACACTAAGCAATAAGGATGAATGATAAAATATAATGTTGATATGGAGACGGGGCCATACGAGCGTTGCTCAGGCCATGTAAAATACAACTAGATGAATACACACACACTCTCACACACACACACACACACACACACACACACACACACACACACACACACACACACACACACACACACACACACACACACACACACACACACACACACACACACACACACACACACACACACACACACACACACACACACACACACACACACACACACACACACACACACACACACACACACACACACACACACACACACACACACACACACACACACACACAATAGCTACAGTCTTTGCCATGGAAACACTCCTAGGCACTTGAATTTGACTACAAGAAGCAAATATAACCTCAAGAAATGTACAGCAATTTACAGAAAATATATAATATGATAAACATATATGCGTAGACAGAAGCATACGAGTATAGCTCAAGCCCTAGATGCTACAACTAGGTAAATATAACTAGTTAGATATACATACAAATATGCCGTGACATAAGAACATAAGAACATAAGAAAGCTACAAGAGGCCGCGAGACCTACACGTGGTAGTTCCTGTAAGACATTTTATTATTATCATTATTTATCATCATATGACTTTTATCATCGTTGACAACTACTGTTACTTCATTGCAAAACAAGCAAGCAACTAAAATCAACATTCTCGGTGACTATGCTTATTTTTTCTTCCATTTTAATTCAGTCGATCAAATTTCCTGACCTCGTCTAGCCGGGTTCTCAGACTAAATATTCCCGACTCAAGAGCATACATTGTGCTACTGCTACATATACAATGGACTGACTACATTTGGTGCTTTGGTTTCTATATAGTTGCTAATATTTGCTCTCCATATAGTTTTCAAATTGAATAACGTGACTTAGCTAGTTCAGTGCCGGCGTGTTGTATACTTTATCTCCTGTGTTTACGTTATGGACCAAACCAAAACACTCATATTGTGAAACAGAGCCATAGGTCATGTTACGAAACGCAACTTTTGACATTTCTCCTATTTGTTAAACAATAAAGGGCACTCACACACACACACACACACACACACACACACACACACACACACACACACACACACACACACACACACACACACACACACACACACACACACGCACGCACGCACGCACGCACGCACGCACGCACGCACGCACGCACGCACGCACGCACGCACGCACGCACGCACGCACGCACGCACGCACGCACGCACGCACGCACGCACGCACGCACGCACGCACGCACGCACGCACGCACGCACGCACGCACGCACGCACACACTGTTACAAATACTTAACTGTTTTATTTCCCTCTTATAGTTTCTACCGTTAATAGGAGACTCTTGTCCATACATTTTGTCTTTCCTTCTATTATCTTTTTATACCTAGTGTTTTCTCCGATCCTCTCCCTTCCCTCGATTACCCTTCCTTCATCTTTCTCTCTCCAAACACTTTAATACAAAATTGTCATCCACATAGCTTAGCACTCGCTTCCAGTCTTATAATTGGTATTTTAAACTATTTACTGCTGGACAAAAGTTTCCTTAATAAACTTCTCCATGAGTCAAGATTTTGCTTATAATACCAAGTTCTGCATCAAGCCTTTCAGTCTCGTCTTTCTAGGTGTCCAGTAAATTTCACCATTTGTTCCACCTGTTATTTATTTTTGTTCTTCTTGCCTTACATTTTTTTTCTCGTCTTTTATTTGGTCTATTTCCAGTTTTTTCGTGTGAGATGTGTGTGTTATTTTTGTTCCTTATGTAGCAGTTTCTTAGTCGTAGCTTTTTTCTTCAATATTCTCACTTTCATATGTTGTTTTTGTGCTTCTTGCTGAAGTCAGATATACAGTAGGTAAGGACTGGCTCTAAGCAGCACTCGAGTCACTCTGTTTACTTTTTTGACATGATTTTGCTTTTCCAATTCGTCCACGGTGTTCACGGTGGACCCTCCAACTGAGCAGCTTCACACCACTGGGTTACAGGCAGTGGATGCCGATCCTCCCATTGACGAAACCGCACCCTCTCTTGACGAAGTCAGAGAGGCTGTAGCAAAGTTGAAGGGTGGAAAGGCAGCTGGTGTTTGTAATATCAGTGCGGAGCTCCTCAAAGCTGGGGGTGAGGCCATGATCCGCGGATTGCATGCTGTCCTGACTGCCGTGTGGCAATCAGGTACCATTCCTCCTGACTGGAAAAGGGGGCTGGTCGTCCCTATCTGGAAAGGGAAAGGGGACCGTCAGGACTGCAACAATTACCGCGGTATTACACTGCTCAGCGTACCAGGCAAGGTGC
>JACEEZ010018159.1:92500-95000 GCA_016584305.1 Chionoecetes opilio
ACAAATATTACTATTACCACGCTTCTCAAGGTCTCGTTTTGCCCTTACCGAGAATAAGTTCTGCAATTTATTAACCGTTCCCGTCACTTGCAGGCACATAGAGTGACATGAGTTGCTTGGATAAGTATAGACCAAACATGCCCTTTTGGCTCGCGTGGCGGTGCGCTGAGGCGAGACGAGGGGGAAGGGGTGGCGGTGGTGGTGGTGGTGGTGGTTGTTACGGAAAAGTTCAGGTAAGAGATAAGATAAGATACTTTGATCCTATCTAGACACTTTGCAAGTACGTACCAACGACAAGGTTATTGACTATATAAAGCGCCACCACGCCAGGACGAACCTGGTGGGCTCGAACCGCTGACCGAATGCAGGGACGCTGCACGCGAGCCCACAGCTCTACCAACCGAGCCACCCTGACGGGTGAATCAGGTAAGGGAAGAAAGAAAGGAAGGACTAATGTTTTATTTGATATTACTCGTGTGTTATTCATCCATGGTCTTGTCCACGCGAGTCAGACTCGCGATCGCCAGTTTCACCCTCACGGTGCGAGCTTGGAGTTAATTATTATTGATCTTTGGGTAATGTCGGGACCTCACACACCATATACCCCCATCCCATTGCTCAAGAGGGACAGTAACCGCCTAAATTTGTCAGTGAAAAATCCCTGGGAGCAGTGAGGATTCGAACCGGCTACCACAGAATGGCAGGCCGGCACGCTATAGACTTGACTATCGTGGTGGTGGTGTGTGTGTGTGTGTGTGTGTGTGTGTGTGTGTGTGTGTATGTGTGTGTGTGTGTGTGTGTGCTTGTGTGTGTGTGTGTTTGTGTGTGTGTCTGTGTGTGTGTGTGTGGCACACGCTCGCCTTCCTGTGGAGTAGCGTGTGTGTGTGTGTGGCTCAGTCCAGACGGAGAGGCATGTCGTGGAGAGTTGTCCTGTGACTCAATATTTGTGAGATAGTTACACATTTAACACTTTGGATGATTTGTTTTGCAATTTTAGTAATGGTTATGTGCAAGATTGTTCATGATATATTGCGGGCGTATGATTAGTTGTGTAGTTGTTAAGGTGTGTTTCGGAGTATATTATGTGTATTGTAATCGTACCCAATAATGTAATGGTTTGTTCATGATATTTTACAGACGTGTGATTAGTTGTATAGTTGTTAGGGTTTGTTTCGGAGTAAGATTAACCTTCTTGGACTACAACTAGTTGTTATATGTATAATGATAGGTACCATTGTATATTTTACTGTAATCTTAAATTATAAATGTGATTCTGTTTGCTTGTAGTCAATAAACTAAACTAAAGGCGTTTTCTGCGGGGATCCTGATTGCAACCGAAAAATTTTCGGTTGCTCAAATTTCGATCCCTGTTCAACCATCCAGGGAAGATGATTGGCCCGACCCGCAAACATTTGTTGTTGTTGTTGTGACCGTTTGCAACCGAAAATTTTCCGGTTGCAACCAAAAATCCCCCGCAGAAAACGCCTTAAACTGTGTGTGTGAGTGCATGTTTGTTTGTGTGTGTGTGTGTGTGTGTCTCTCTCTCTCTCTCTCTCTCTCTCTCTCTCTCTCTCTCTCTCTCTCTCTCTCTCTCTCTCTCTCTCTCTCTCTCTCTCTCTCTCTCTCTCTCTCTCTCTCTCTCTCTCTCTCTCTCTCTCTCTCTCTCTCTCTCTCTCTCACACACACACATACATACACACACATGTATATACAGTAGCGTTACGTAAGAGAGAGAGAGAGCAAATAACTGACTAAGTACTTTATCGTGTACTCATGAAAGATTCCACCCCTGCCTCTCTTCCCTTCCCGTGTCGCGCTGCTCCCCTTTCAACACATTACAACAGACCGATTATTCAGAACCCACGCTTACCCCTCCTCGCTTCCGGTAAACCTCACAGAAAATATCGATTTCTGTGATGATACTTCAAACAGAATTTTTTTTTTTTCCATATGATTGTATGTATGTGTATAGCTATGTGTATGTATAGTGTGTGATGAGTGAATGTACGTTATTGTATATGCGTATACACGTGTATTTGTGTTATGTTCATGTTCGAAGTGATCTTGATATTGCTAGTACATTGAGGAGAAAGTTCAAAAAAGAGGATATAGTAGTAGTATTTGAAGGTGAAGTAGGACAAAATGCAGTAAGGGATATATTTTGTGAAAAAAAACTATTGCAGCGTTGATTTTTTTTGACGCTATCATAAGCAAGAACGAAGGTGGTGCAGGAGAAAGTGTCTTAGTAATAATAGCTGTAATAAGTGTTTTAGAAAATTTGTAATGAGTTCATAATACCAGAAGCTTCGTCGCGTTTCCTCGCTAATTGCTGTAAAGGAATCCGACTGAAACTTAATGAATGATAATGATAAAAAAAAAAAGAGAAATTGAGAGAGAAAGTGACGATCGTGTTACAAATTAAAAAACAGAAGCAGAGAAAATAATGCAAATAGAAAAAAAAAGATTGACTAAGATTGCCTTATACATCCCTGAACTGTGT
>JACEEZ010018159.1:97500-122500 GCA_016584305.1 Chionoecetes opilio
TAGAGTGCCATGACACACCCTACCGCTTAGTTAGTCTTTGGATATCATCAGCCCAGCCCAGTCCCACCCTCCTTACCTGGAGACTCTTCGGGAAAGCGGAATTTATAGTAACACAAGGGATCGATAAAATTATCAGAATGTGAAGTAGTTCAGCCAATATTGAAGGAGTATTTGTAGTAGTTCAGCAAATATTGAAGGAGTATTTGTAGTAGTTCAGCAAATATTGAAGGAGTATTTGTAGTAGTTCAGCAAATATTGAAGGAGTATTTGTAGTAGTTCAGCCAATATTGATAATTGATAATACGGTGGACCCTCCAACTGAGCAGCTTCACACCACTGGGTTACAGGCAGTGGATGCCGATCCTCCCATTGACGAAACCGCACCCTCTCTTGACGAAGTCAGAGAGGCTGTAGCAAAGTTGAAGGGTGGAAAGACAGCTGGTGTTTGTAATATCAGTGCGGAGCTCCTCAAAGCTGGGGGTGAGGCCATGATCCGCCGGTTGCATGCTGTCCTGACTGCCGTGTGGCAATCAGGTACCATTCCTCCTGACTGGAAAAGGGGGCTGGTCGTCCCTATCTGGAAAGGGAAAGGGGACCGTCAGGACTGCAACAATTACCGCGGTATTACACTGCTCAGCGTACCAGGCAAGGTGCTTGCCCATCTATTGCTGACACGAATTCGCAGTCATCTGGTGAAGCTTCAGAGACCTCAGCAGTCTGGGTTCACGCCTGGTAAGTCAACAACGGACCGTATCCTAGTGCTTCGTGTCCTGGTGGAACGCCGACGTGAGTTTCGACAGGGGATGCTTGCAGCCTATGTTGATCTCAAGAAGGCGTTTGACTCAGTGCATCGTGAGTCACTCTGGGATCTTCTGCGACTTCGAGGGATTCCTGCAAGGACTATTGGTTTGATAACTGGTCTGTATTCTGGGACTGAGAGTGCTGTGAAGTGTGGGGCAGGTGTATCCAGCTTCTTTCCTGTGAATACAGGAGTGAGGCAAGGGTGCGTCCTTGCCCCATCACTTTTCAACGCTTGTATGGACTGGGTATTGGACAAGGTTGTAGATCAAAGTGATTGTGGCGCATCCGTCGGCAACACCAAGATCACTGATCTTGTTTTTGCCGATGATGCAGTAATCTTTGCTGAGTCGCTGGAGGTCCTGGTGATGGCTCTCGAGGCGCTGCACGAGGAGGCAAAGCCTTTGGAACTTGAGGTCTCCTGGCTCAAGACCAAGGTCCAGGTGTTTGGAGACTTACTAGATGAAGCAGTACAGTCTGTTCATGCGTGTGGCGAGGACATTGAGATCTTGGAAAGTTTTACATACCTTGGTAGCGCAGTCCATAATGACGGCGGGTCACGTCAAGAAGCCTTACGGCGGATTGGCATAGCCCACGGTGTTATGGACTCGCTCAGCGGGAGTATTTGGCGTTGTCGGTACCTGTGCAGGAGGACAAAGATCCGGATCTTCAAGTCGCTTGTGATCCCTGTCTTACTCTATGGATGTGAGACATGGACACTAAATAGTGACTTGAAGAGACGAATCAATGCCTTTGGTAATAAGTGTCTTCGCAGAATCATAGGGTATCGCTGGGATGATTACGTGTCAAATCAGCGATTGCACCGTGAGACTGAATCGAGGCCTATTACCTGCATAGTCCGTCAGCGCCAACTTCGGCTATATGGGCATGTGGCACGCTAACCTGAAACCGATCCTTCCCATCGGCTGAGACAATCCGGCGTGGAGGAGGCCAAGGGGGCGCCCACAAGGCTCGTGGCTGGGGCAAGTTGATGTTTCTTGTCGAGAGTTGCTTGGTATGGGAAAGGAGCCTGCATGGAAACTCGCGCGTGGTGACCCCCGGGAGTGGCGTCGTAGGGTGGGCGAGGCGACGCGCCCCCCGGCGTATGCCCCCAATGATTGATTGATTGAGCCAATATTGAAGGAGTATTTGTAGTAGTTCAGCAAATATTGAAGGAGTATTTGTAGTAGTTCAGCAAATATTGAAGGAGTATTTGTAGTAGTTCAGCAAATATTGAAGGAGTATTTGTAGTAGTTCAGCAAGTATTGAAGGAGTATTTGTAGTAGTTCAGCCAATATTGAAGGAGTATTTGTAGTAGTTCAGCAAATATTGAAGGAGTATTTGTAGTAGCTCAGCAAATATTGAAGAATTGTTTTGTAGTAGTTCAGCAAATATTGAAGAAGTATTTGTAGTAGTTCAGGAAATATTTAAGAATTTGTAATAGTTCAGCAAATCATAAAGACATATGCGTAGTAAGTTAGCAAATATCTTAAAAACTAGAAAAAAAGATTCGAATGTAAATGCTCTAATAATGATAATAGTAATAAGAATAAGAATAATAATTTCATTCTCACCCGAAGGCATACAGGAAAAACAAAAACAGGAATGAGGTTAAGTACTAAAACAAATAAAATATAATATATACATGTGGGCACTGGGCAGACACCGCTGTACATGGAAAGTATACGTACTATATGTACACCTGCGCTACGCCACATTCTGTACAAACATCAGGCCCAGCCACAGCTGTTGTATGGGTATTAGGTACACATACATATAGTCCTACTATAGGCCTCATGTTCGCCTTTATCAAAGGAAAGAAAAGAATGATCAGAAAAACACAGCATACTTTGAGAATAGATAACTAGGAGACGTAAGTGTGGCGCCTCAAAGACCAGCCGGCTAAGTTCCTCCACGAAATCTCCCTCCACATACAAAATTTGCCGGCGAGACATTTCCGTCAGGCGCCGTGATGGCAAGAGTGCCTCGCTTTATTTTAATCTGATGAGTGGCTAAGGGTACATTCTGAATCTTTCCTAAGCTACACAGAAACCGCTTCTACTCCAAACTCATACACAGAAACGCGACTAACAGACACCACTCCCTTCCCATTATAAAAACAAAAAATATTGTGCACTTCACTTAATCTTAGAAATCCGAACACCAACTTTTCGTATCATTTCGGACACAATTCACAATCTCCTTTAGAATAGTCTTCTTAGCTTTACATTGTTATCTATCTTTTATCTCTTTCTATTTGTCTCATTCACTCCCATTTGCCGCATCATTTATATAACACACGATAGCTGCAGTCAGACACACTTGTTTCTTGTTTGTTTTGTTTAGAGGATAATGCCTCAGAGCCATAGTGATCTACCGCTGCTGCATATTGGTGTTGGCCGAAGCCACCACCCCGGGGGAGGGGGGGTTACAAATCCCCGGCTGGCACCCGGTACCCATTCACTGCTGGGTGGACAGGGGCTAGGGATTTAAGAAAGACCACCCATCTATCTTTCGCTCCGCCCGGGGATCGAACCCGGGACTTCTCGGTTGTAAGCCGAGCGTGCTAACCACTACACTACAGAGTTACACACACACACACACACACACACACACACACACACACACACACACACACGCACGCACGCACGCACGCACGCACGCACGCACGCACGCGCACACACACACACACACACACACACACACACACACACACACACACACACACACACACACACACACACACACACACACACACACACACACACACACACACACACACACACACATCGCTTCTCGGCCTTTTGGCTAAGATCAAAGTGTAGTATCTGCTGAAGGCGGTTTTCCCAGGGCGAGGCCCACCATTGCACTCCGGCGGTGCTGACCCTTGCGATTAACCTAAATGTGGTTGACTCGAGTGTGAAATTTTTGTAAACGGGGGTCTGCGTTCGCGCATTCATTTAAATAAAAGGGTACTCCGTAGTGTAGTGGTTAGCCCTACATGGTTATGAGGAGAATTTTTTTGTAAATAACAAAGAAACAACAACAGCAAAAGTAGGCCAAAGGTGTAGAAAAGAGCAACAAGAATATATTATAGTGAAGTGTACAAATATACAAGGGTTAACAAATGTTAAGACGTGTGAAATTGAAAAGTTAATTGAAAATAATACCATAATGTGCCTAACAGAAACACAGCTAAAGCTAAACAAAATAAAATTATCTGATAGCATAAACTATGTAACAAGTATGAGAGAAACAACTGACAAGAAGGGCGGAGGACTAATGGTGTTGTGGAAAAAGGAGAAAGAGGTGGAAATAGAGGTAATACCAACAAAAATGAAGGATATTTTTTTAGTAAAGGGTGCAAGGAAAAATGAACAATTTATATGTTAGTAGTTACTGCCCATGTGGAAAAAAAGAGGAAGACAAAAGAAAAAGAAAAGAGATGCATAAGGAAATAGAAAGATTATAGAAGAAAGGATACAACAACCATTGATGATTCTGGAGATTTAATGGTCACCTAGGTTTCTAGGAACACAGAAAGTAGATGGGGGAGGTGAACTGGTTGGAGCTTAATGGAGAAATACAACTTAATTCTGTTGAATAATGATTGGACTGCAAAGGCCTATACACATGGGAAGGAAGATAATTTAAAAGTGTTATGGACTATGTTTTAGTAAAACACAAAGCGTATAAGAGATATAAAGACATGAACATAGGTGAAGAAAAGGAAATTTTTGATCTGGCTGATCATAATTTTATACAAGTAAGACTAAGAAAGAAAGAGCAGTGAGGAAGTTTGTCGAGGAAATAAGAGGGGTGGAGTATTATAAGAAGGACGAAAACTCACTCAAGATATTTGTACAAGAGGTAGAGAGGAATGGGTGAAGGAGGAAAATATGGAAATACAGAAATTAGAAAAATAATGAAAGAAGTAGCTGATTCAAAACTAAAAAGGGTGTACAAGAAAGGGTTGGAAAAGGATAAAAAGCGAACCCCTATGGATGTCGAAAGAAATAAAAAAAGCAATAGCCTTAAGAAAGGTTTTTAACAGAAGGAGAAGAAATGCAACAGAAGATCAAGAGAGGAAAGAGGGAAAGGGAAAAAGAATATCAGAAGCAGAAAAAAGAAGTTCAAGGAATGATAAGGGAAGCAATGAACTGGCACGAGGAAAAAGTTACAAGGGAAATAAAGGAAGGCAAGGACAAAGGCAAGAAAATATGGGATAACATCAAGAAGTTAAGAGGAATAGAAGTTAAAAAAAAAGACTGCATAGAATTGTACAAGGATGAAAAAAGTAAAAGAACAAGAAATGGAACAAGAATTGATGAAAATTTTGGGAAAGGAATATATCGTAAGGAAAACAATACAATTCAAAATTCATGGAACGAGGAGAAGAGAGAAGAGTATGAAAGAGTCTTGGAGGAAGAGAGCGAAGGATTTAGAATGAGGAACCAGCACAATGAAGTGGAGGTGCCAATGATGCTAAGGGAGCACATGGACGCAGCTTGTAGGATAGAACCGGGTTGCAGAAAATGCCTCACGAGGAAATAACTAAAGCAGAAATAATCAAAAGTTTAAAGGCAGTGAAGAAAGGAAAAGGGAGGTGGACCAGATCAACTGAAGCCAGAATACTTCAAGGCCTTTATAAAAAATAATACTTGTCTGGAAGCCATGAAAATAAGTTTGAATAAAATATTGAAAAAGGAGAGATACCCGAAAGCTGGAAAACATCAAGAACAATAATGATCCCCAAAGCTAGAAACCCGGAGGTTAAGCACCTAAGACCCATATCACTAACCAACCTATCCTATAAAATATTCATGAAAATAATGAGAGACAGAATAGACACGCATTTAGAGAAAAATAAGGAAGAGAAAGAGGAGCAAACAGGATTCACCAAAGGAAAACGCATTGAGGACAATATATACATTTTACAGTATTGTATAAGGAAGACGTACGAAAGAAGAAAGCAACTCTACATAGCAGCAATAGATTTCAAGAAGGCATACGATTGTGTAAACAGAGAGAAACTAATTCAGGCAATGATGAAATACAAAATTGATAGCAAAATAATAGACTGTGTGAAAGAAATATACAGAAATGACAAAACCGGAATAAGAATAAACGACAAGAAAAAGATGGATATAAATATAACAAATGGAATAAGACAAGGATGCACTGGATCAACAACATTATTTAAACTATTAACATATATAATACTGGAAAAAATCCAAAAGAACGGCTGTGGTTACTCAGACGAGATAATAAATATTAATACACTTTTCTTCGCGGACGATGGACTCCAAATGTCGTCAAGTAAGGAAGAGGCGGAGAAAAACATCAAGGATTTGATTGAAATAAGTGGAAGCTGCGGATTAGAAATAAATAAAGAAAAAAGTTACTACATATTATTTAACGTGAAAGAGGAAATAGAAGAAATTGGAGGAATAAAAGTGACAAATGAAATAAAGTATTTGGGGGTAAATCTTAAAAAACAAGAAAACTGCTTCAAAAATCATAAAAAAACATTAATTCAGAAGGCACAGACAATGGCTAACCTAACCCATAGCATTATTCTACGGAGCTGCAAACAAAATGTTTAAATTTGGGGAAACATACTGGAAATCAGCAGTTATACCCATGCTGCTCCACGGAATAGTGTGATAGATTTTAATAGAGAGGAAATAAGAAAACTGCAAAGCATAGAAAAAAACTGTATATAGAACAATTTGGGGGCAAGAAATACACGGCAGAAGAAGGATTAAGAGGAGAAATAGGATCATCACTATTTGAAACATGACTAATGAAAAGCAGAATATCTTATATCCAGAGCACAGTTAAAGGAGGAAGGAACGAGATGGTGGAGAAGGTCATGAGGAGCACAGTGACAGGTGGAGCAGATGTATGGTCCAGAGACACAAGGAAGAGGATGGAAAGGTTAGGATTGAATATACAGAGGTTACAAGGCATGAAAAAGGAGGAAGTGGAGAAGAAATTACTGGAATGGGATACTAGGGAATGGAGAGAAGGAATGACACAAAAATCGAGTTAACAATTATACAGACGGATGAAAAAGGTGATGGGACAAAATGACAGCTTATATGACAACAGACCTGACTCAATAACCCTTTTCCAAGCTAGGACTAACAGCCTGCCCCTCCATGACAGAGTCAAGTTCTTAAGAGAAAATACAGAGTGTCCAGTGTGTGATGAAGAACAAGAAAATGTAGAACACTTTTTGTTACACTGTCCAGGATATAGAGAAGACAGGAAGAACATGTATAGACTACAACAACCGTACGAGGAGGACAAAGAGAGTATCATAGGAAGTGTTCTATTTGAGTTTCAAAGTAAAGAAGAAAAAAGAAACATTAAGGAGGTGATACATAACTTTTGGAAACTAAGAGAGAAAAAGCTACAACAGAGCAATTAAAGTGAAGTGAAGTGCAAAAGTGATCAATAACAAGGGACCGAAAGTAAAGTGGAAAAGAAAGTGACTGGGACAAAACAGTAAAAAATGAAATAGAAAAGACAGATCAGCAACAAAGAAAGTGAAAAATACGTCAGGGGGGCCGGAGCAAAGGCTACCCCCCGAAATCACATTGGATCGGATCGGAGCACGCTCGGTTCACAACCGAGAAGTCCCGGGTTCGATCCCCGGGCGGAGCGGAAACATATGGGCTGTTTCCTTAAAACCCCAGCCCCTGTCCACCCAGCAGTAAATGGGTACTGGGTGTCAGCCGGGGGTTCATGACCCCCCTCCCGGGGTGGTGGCTTCGGCCAACACTAACCACTAAGGATGAATGATAAAAATGTTGATATGGAGACGGTTGCCATACGAGCGTTGCTCTGGCCCTGTAAAATACAACTAGATGAATACACACACACACACACACACACACACACACACACACACACAAAACACACACACACACACACACACACACACACACACACACACACACACACGCGCGCACACACAACACCACACACACACCACACACACACACACACACACACACACACACACACACACACACACACACACACACACACACACACACACATATACACACATATACACGTGAGCAAACACACACACACACACACACACACACACACACACACACACACACACACACACACACACACACACACACACAAATCGGCGCCTGGGTTTTTACTCTAACAATATTTACCGAATCTCCGACCTTGAGATCCGCATGTTTAGAAAAAGTAATGAGACTTTCGGTATTGCAATGTCAACACTTCACCACGCACGCCTCGCATCCCTTGTTAATCGAGGGGAAGAGACCGCGCATAAAATGCTGTTCTCATTTAACCACGGAAGTATACGTAGCACGCGCTGATTCTACTCGATCTATAATTGAAAAGAATAAAATAAGCGTAGATGATATCATGTATGTAGCAACGAGTTAGTGGCAGCTTCTAACACGTCTCTCTAATATGCCATTTCCTTTTTCTTTCTTTTCTTCGTCTATTGTTGTTGATTTCACTTGCTGAAAGACTGCGATTTTTTTTGTAGATTTCTTACGTTTAGAACAAATTTTGCCTCCATTTAGGTATATTTTTGACGATTTAACGGTGGTAGATGTTTTGTCAAATGTTTAGGTGATTTAAGTAAGTGTTTTAAGGCCCAACCATTAGTGAATGAAATATACATTAAATTAATAGTGGCGTTAATAACACTTCTTATTATAATATTTACTATAACTATTAATAGCATGGCTATTTTTATTACTATTTTCAGTAACATCATTATTGTTATTACTACTATTATCATTATCATTTATTATCATTATTATTATCATTGTCATTATAAGTTTTAGATGTAGCGTCACCAGCCAACACAACAGCCACGTAAAGCTCTCAGATTGCACTCCACAAAACGACAAAATTAATCAGAAATGTATCTGTTCAAGGCCAAGAGAGAGAGAGAGAGAGAGAGAGAGAGAGAGAGAGGAGAGAGAGAGAGAGGAGAGAGAGAGAGAGAGAGAGAGAGAGAGAGAGAGAGAGAGAGATGGTGCGTAAGGGCGTCGGTCAGGCAAGCAACGGAGCTTGCCTACGAAAAATTTGCCTACGGACAATTTGCCTACCGGACAATTTGCCTACGGACAATTTGCCTACGGACAGTTTGCCTACGGACAGTTTGCCTACGGACAGTTTGCCTACGGACAATTTGCCTACCGGACAGTTTGCCTACCGGACAGTTTGCCTACGGACAATTTGCCTACGGACAATTTGCCTACCGGACAGTTTGCCTACGGACAATTTGCCTACCGGACAGTTTGCCTACCGGACAGTTTGCCTACGGACAATTTGCCTACGGACAATTTGCCTACCGGATAGTTTGCCTACGGACAGTTTGCCTACCGGACATTTTGCCTACCGGACAATTTGCCTACCGGACAATTTGCCTACCGGACAATTTGCCTACGGACACTTTGCCTACGGACACTTTGCCTCAGTGTTTCCACAGGAAAAATTTTCTTTACCTTGGACACTCAGGACAGTTATAGTGATAACCCTACCGTAGATAACAGTATAGTCGCCAGCTGCAATAATGTCGCCAGGCGCCATATATTACGAATTATAGCATCACTACTGATGTGTATGTGCCACTGAAGATGATACACAGTAGTTCATATCGGTGACAGGACAACTCATACCGCAGACAATTCATACCGGACAATTTATATCATGCTAATTCATTCCCCGGAAAATTCGTCTCAAAATAACGTCTCGTATATACTTTTTTTGGGCATGATTTTTTTTTTTTTTTTTTTCTGCCTATAATTTTTTCAAAACTTGTATATGATAGAATAAGCTTGTCCATATGTTAATTGGGGGTTTGAGGGCAGACTGCTGAAAATTGAAAAAAATCGGTTTAATAAAATGTTTGAATGACTATTATTAAAAAACTAAGCTTCGTTGGGGATTGCAAATGGTTGCATTTAGACGGCATTAGTGTGGAATTTATTCAATTAGTGCCCTGTATGGGTATGTCAAAAAGTATGAGAGCGGTAACTCTTACAATTTGTATCTATTTTATACTTTGTTACCCTCTATCTCAGTTAATTATGGACGGAGAGTGTTCATTTTTACTGGTGATATCATCGACGTTATCCACTATATATGTGCACAGAACGAGCTCTGAGTGGGCCTTGGTTTGAAAAATGAAAAAAAGATTTTTTTTTTTTTCGCATTCTCATGGTCTACCCATTCACGCACCAAGAATGATAGAGACTTGAATTACGCTATACTTTTAGAAAGTAATGATACCTACCTCAAATATTAACCATTTGAAGAATGCAATGAAAAACGTGCTCTCTATAAGTGTTCAAATATGAGCTTAAAATCACTTTTTTAGAAGATTTTCAAAGTCTTCCCGTTTCAAAAGGGAGGTTCATTCAGGCATGCAATTCCCTCTATATTGTGTAGAATCCAATGCTGCCTGCTATTTGAGTGTAAAATATATATATATATTATATATATATATATATATATATATATATATAATATATATATATATATATATATATATATATGAATGCATAAACTTTGAAGAAAAAAATCCGTCTATATGCCCATATTTGGAATATTGTAATTCTAAGAGTTTATTTTATAAACCCTTGAAGCTCTAACAGCTACTCAATAGTAGTATATTGTGTAAGGAGAAGAAATGGAAATGCTGTATCTTTATTCATCTTTGAGTTCTAGTAACTTAAATATTGGTCATAGGACTTTCTATATTCAAATAGTGCCTGCGGTCAAATATCAAGGCTTATATTTTTTTTCAATTTTCCCTTGAAAATGAAATTGAATGGTGTTTTCTGTAGACTGCATATAGTTTTACGTATGAGAGAGGTATATTATCGTTGAATTACTTTTATTGTTCTGTTAGAATAGCTTAAAAATGGCCTTATATTTTTTTCTTAAAAAATGTTCAAATTCGTTCGATTTAATTTTTCGGATTAAGGTATATCAAATGGACTATAGAGAAAGAGAAAAATTTAGAGAAATATGAGAGGGAGGGAAATGCCACTATTTTTTGTATAATTTAAATATTTCACCTTATGAATATTAGTTTTTGGGTTGTATCTGGTAAAATGTTTGTCTGATTGTAAAACGTATTGATATCTAATTATAGATCTTTTTATGATCTACACTTTTAATCTCAATAATTTTTATTGTATCTATAAAGAAAATGCCACTTTTGGGGCTTAATGTGAAACATTACGCTTTAGGCATAATTGTTTTGAATTTTTTCTTGTAAACATTTTGCCTAATTATAAAACTTATAGAGAACTATTTCTAGCGTTTTTTATGATCTATAATTTTAATATCGTGTTTTATTTCTGTATCTATAAGGAAAAGGACACTTTTTGGGGTATAATGTAAAATATTATGCCTAATGAATAATACTTTTTGGGTTGTGTCTGCTAAACTGTTTGGCAGATTTTTAAACTAATAGAATACTATTTATAGATTTTTTATGATCTATAATTTTTATCTATATCTTTTTTTTTGTATCTATAAGGTAAATGATCCTTTGGGGGCATATAATGGAAATTATGACATATTAGGAATCATAATTTTTGGTTGTATCTGTTAAACCGTTTGCCTCTCAATAAAACTTATAGAAGACTATTTATAGATTTTTTATGATCTATAATTTTGATATCAGAATGTTTTTTGTATCTCTATGGAAAATGCCACTTTTGGGGTATTCATGCAAAATATAATGCCAGATTTATAATACTTTTTGACCTGTATCTGGTAAACTAATTGCCTGATTTTTAAACTAAAGGCACACAATTTTTTTATTTTCTTAAGTCTATAATTTTAATACGTATGATTTTTTTTGTATCTATAGTATTTAAAAAAAACTTGATCCAGCACCTTTCATATTTGTCGGATCTGTTTGATTTTGTAGTACATGATGGGTACTGTACCAATACCTAATCTGTAAAAATAAAATTAAATTTGGATAAAAATTGTAAAAATCGCTAATATTTTCTACAATTTTTAATTATTTTTCATTATCACCCACATAAGGTTTCGTTAGTTCGTGCTCGACTATATAGAATTAATTTTTATACATTTTTGGGTTTAATTCTTTTTTATAGAATTTTTTGAATGTTTTTTTATTTTTAAATAGCAAAAAAATTATATATATAAAAAAACCCGCAAATTAACTATAGAAATGATGCTATATTGTCGGGAACGTAGTAACGAAACTTTTTGTGGGGGATGAGGAAAAAAAATTAAAAACTTTAGGAAACAATTAGCGATTTTTAGTTTTTATCCAGTTGTAATAACATTCACACAGATGGCGTATGAGTACAATATCTATAGTCTTGTGAAAAATCAAATTTGTCCGACAAATATTAAGGGTGATAGATGTCAAAAAAAATTTTTTTTTTTTTTTAATGACTCGTGCACCCTTGTTATATGTCAGATCAGTCTGATATTTTCATATGTTAGAGATATTATACTATTACGTCATATGAGTATATTTTATTAAAATCAGTTGAAAATTTTTAGAGTTATAAAAAGTCAAAAAAATTTACATTACAGGTGCAGTTTAGTTTACAATACAGAATAGTTTAAAGGTCTAATAATCACTAATGGGGTCGCTCAACAACGATTGGTTATCGAGATAGAGAAAATAAAAAAAAAGGGTACTTTGTACCTATGAATGATTTCTGAAAATGAATATTTTTTTCACTTAGGAGCTCAATTGGGGTATTTAAATAAATATTTTAAACTTTTTCCTAAGTGTGGAAATGCTATTAAAAATGATGTGTAATTGAAGTCCAGCGACATCCTGTCAAGGAAAAGATCTTCGAGACTTTGTATAGTCTTTCCCCTCTTATGACTTCGAATATTGACATGTAATCCCCAAACTTTCACAAGTGTGTTTGAGTGACTTAAGTTTTTTTGGATTAGGCTGATTTTCGGCTATGTTGTGAGGGAACTCCTATTGCGTCGTTGTTATGAATATGATAAACATCGGTCAATATCTTTCGGAGTTACATCCAAAAATGTTGCAAAATCAAGCAAATTTGCCCTATTTTCACCTATAAGAACGAAATTTAACGACAAAAATATGAATGGCTCTAAAAATAAAAAGAATGACCTATTCCGGCTTAAATGACACCTTGTGAATCTTTCTACCATTTTGGGTTTTTGAGATAGAGTCTTTCAAAGAGTAGTATTTTTTGTCTTAAAATTGTGCCTGCGGCAATAACTCAAGGCTGATATCTCATTCACATTTTCCTTGAATACAAAATTGAATGTTGAATTCTGTAGAAAGTATAATGTTACACGTATGGAATAGGTAGATTATTGTTAAATAGATTTTATGGTTGTGTTACAAAAGCTTAAACATGACACTTTGATATATTTTTTCAAAATCGTTTGATTTCATATTTCATTTTAGAATATATACTAACGGTTGTTCTAAGCCCTGCCACCCAACGTAAACTTTTAATGATAATGAAAAAAAAAGATATGAGTGATTAAATATGACGAAAAAAATTATTGTGTCCCCTACAAAATTCTTTTTCTTTAAATTGACATCATTCGCGCACATTGTCAGTAGAGATAGTTTCTCTATCATCTATAACAAATGTATACAGTTTCTCAATGAAGCTTAGTTTTGGAATAATAGTGCTTCAAAATGTGCCTTTGCATGATTTGTTCCGTGAAAAAGTCCATATTTAGAGCATTATAATCTTAACAGTATTTAGTATATTTACATAACAATTTAACAGCATATAGACAAGAGTATAGTGTGATTGGAGATAAGATTTCATTGGTTTATCTTTATTAGTCTTGGAGTTTTAGTGACTTAAATAGCGGTAATAATTGCAGTCCATTTTACCCCCAAAAAATACTCTATTCAATTGTTGCCTGCGACAATAAGTCAAGGCTTTTATTTTGTGAATATTTTCCCTGAATACAAAATTGAATATTTTTTTTTAGAATGCATATAATTGTACGTATAAAATAGATAGATTATTGTTAAATGAATTTTATGGTTGTGTTACAAAAGCTTAAAAATGGCCTTTCGATAATTGTTTTCACAAATTCTCAAAATCGCTGCATTTCATTTTTCTTTTTAATCTATATAATGGGGACAGTAATAAGCCCAGCCACCCAATAGTATCTGTTTTTTATAATAAACAAGAAAGATATGAGTGATTAAATTTGTAGAAAACATTTATTTTTGTCCCATTCAAAATTCTTATTATTAAACTGACATCATTCGTGCACTATTTCAGCCAAGATAGTTTATCTATGATCTATAAAAAATATATACTGTTGCTCAATGAAGCTTAGAATTGGAAAAATAGTGCCGTAAAAGGTACCTTTGCATGAGTTCTTCCATGTAAAAGTACATATTTATAGCATTGTAATTTTAACAATTTTAAATCTATATATATGAAACCTATACAGCTTCTAGACAGAAGTATAGTGCGATAGAGAATGGAATTTCATTGCCGTATTTTAATTATTCTTTGAGTGTTATTGACTTAAATATGGGTAATAATTGCAGTGGTATATCCCCCCCAAAATATTTTAAGTATTTGCAAGAAAATAGAGATTTTTTTTTGGCACTCAAATAGCAAGCAACATTAGATTCTACACAATATAGAGTGAATTGCATGCCTGAATGAACCTCCCTTTTGAAACGGGAAGACTGAAAATCTTCTAAAAAAGTGATTTTAAGCTCATATTTGAACAATTATAGAGAGCACATTTTTCATTGCATTTTTCAAATGGTTAATATTTGAGGTAGGTATCATTACTTTCTAAAAGTATAGCGTAATTCAAGTCTCTATCATTCTTGGTGCGTGAATGGGTAGACCATGAGAATGCGAGAATTTTTTTTTTTTTTTTTTCATTTTTCAAACCAAGGCCCACTCAGAGCTCGTTCTGTGCACATATATAGTGGATAACGTCAATGATATCACCAGTAAAAATGAACACTCTCCGTCCATAATTAACTGAGATAGAGGGTAACAAAGTGTAAAATAGATACAAATTGTAAGAGTTACCGCTCTCATACTTTTTGACATACCCATACAGGGCACTAATTGAATAAATTCCACACTAATGCCGTCTAAATGCAACCATTTGCAATCCCCAACGAAGCTTAGTTTTTTAATAATAGTCATTCAAACATTTTATTAAACCGATTTTTTTCAATTTTCAGCAGTCTGCCCTCAAACCCCCAATTAACATATGGACAAGCTTATTCTATCATATACAAGTTTTGAAAAAATTATAGGCAGAAAAAAAGAAAAAAAAATTCATGCCCAAAAAAGTAATATGAGACTTATTTTGAGACGAATTTTCCGGGTATGAATTAGCATGATATGAATTGTCCGGTATGAATTGTCTGCGTATGAGTTGTCCTGTCACCGATATGAACTACTGTGTATCATCTTCAGTGGCACATACACATCAGTAGTGATGCTATAATTCGTATATGGCGCCTGGCGACATTATTGCAGCTGGCGACTATACTGTTATCTACGGTAGGGTTATCACTATAACTGTCCTGAGTGTCCAAGGTAAAGAAAATTTTTCCTGTGGAAACACTGAGGCAAAGTGTTCGTAGGCAAAGTGTCCGTAGGCAATTGTCCGGTAGCAAATTGTCCGGTAGGCAAATTGTCCGTAGGCAAAATGTCCGTAGGCAATTGTCCGTAGGCAAACTGTCCGTAGGCAAACTGTCCGTAGGCAAACTGTCCGGTAGGCAACTGTCCGTAGGCAAACTGTCCGTAGGCAAACTGTCCGGTAGGCAAACTGTCCGGCCACGAATATAACGATGAGGATATAGTCTTTATTTCACCAGGGGAAAATAAAGATGGAAATTATTAAAAAGTGTTTCTTCTTGGACTTGGGAATGCAGGTGCGGTGTGGTCATCCTCTGACTTAACATAACAACACAAGAAAATAAGGAAGCTACAAGAGGCCGTGAGACCTACACGTGGTAGTTCATGTAGACTTCACTCTGCATTATGAACAAAAAAACGTAAAAAGAAATGGATTGGGAAAACAAGTGATCAATTTATTCTTGGGGGAGAACAGTACTTCGGGGAAAAAACACACAGAGGGCGTCAGTGGTGTATGTTTCATGAACACTCACAGCGCAACACCGATCACTCACTGTTTGCCCACGACCACGCTATCTGTAAGGGCACTCAACCAACACTCTTGCATGCCTCTCACACCTTAATCATCTAATTGGTTTTTGGAACTCCGCAGTTAAAATACGACTAATACTAAAATACCACCTCGCTTTTCCGGGTTAGCAAGTTGCGAGACAACGTTTAGAAGATAGCCTTAGAATAGAGAAATGAAAGAATATAGATACTTTTGTAAATAGTCATACTAACACTTTCCTAACCCGTTGGGAATCCCCTGGAAGAGTGGTTCCTAGTATAGTATTATCATCCATTATGACAAGATGGGATTAAAGGTTTTGGGTTTCTTCGGGGATCGAACTCGGGTCACCGAGAACGCCAGTCGGAGACTCTAACCGCCCGCTACCCCTCCGCAATGTGTAGAGAAGGGAGGTGATTATGGCTCTATACTTCATGTTGCATTTCTTCATTTTAATTATATATACAAGGAAAAGTCTCATCAAACTGGTAAGAGATACACCACTTAACATCCACATTCGTATCAATAATGTCTGAGATATGACAAATTTTACTTAAGGATAGAAAATAGCTTAGAAAATCTGATTGAAAGAGATCATCACGACATCGCAATGAAAAAAAAAACGTATAGTCATTGTTTTGCGGCGGGGTTGTTCTTGTTGGTGGTGGTGGTGGTGGTGGTGGTGGGCCTCGGGGGCGCGGTGAAGCATAAGTATCTCTCTGATAGACCCAAACAAAATTTCAATAAACCCTTGGTAACAGTTGCTTTTTCTTTTCTTAGTTTTGAATAAGCCTCAATATAAGATTTGTTCCCTAGTCGTTTTTTTTCTTCCTACGTATATCCAAAACACTTTTTTTTCTAATAGTTGAAGTTGAAAATAAGAAAACATGAATTAAAAGAAAATAAAAATGCATCCCATGTAAAATGAACTTAACCAAACATTGCGTCACGAAGCATTATGCATTTCCTCTCACAGCAATTGTTGAAATACTGAATGTTTAATTTTTATTGAGGGTACTAAAAAGGGCTTCATTTTCCTTTAGCCCCACAAATGATGTCTAAATATGTGCAATAAACGTATGACTAAGAAAGGTAGCTCAGCAAACAGAACAAATCATTCTCATCCTTGTATTATTTTGATTGTACATATTTGCATTGATTTTTGATGTTTTAAATTTCCCCTATTAGCTGTCCTCTCAGTATTGTCCGACTTTATTGGGACTGATAGGTGAAAATGACCGAACCTGAGGATTGCTGAGAATCGGAATTGCGGTTCTGATTTGTATCTTGTATCCTCCTAATTTGTATTTGTATCCTCCATAAGTATCGTTATAATCCCATAATAAAGGTTGTGACTTTTTTAAGCGTGGGGAATGTTTATTGTTGGTCTACCTTATTGAGATGATTCATTTGAACCGCGGATAATATACTATTTCAAAAAAGGAATTGGTTGATTGACCTAGGAAGACCAGACAGCTATGTGATAAGACATTTAATCTCGTGTGTTACAATAAAAATTACGGTGACGCAATTCATGGCTTTCCTGAACCCACTGTGAGACATTACAAGACATGAGTGCTTGGTTTTATAACGAACTCAGGGCTGTTTGCTTTCTACCGCTCGATTTTTGGGTGTTAGATGGCTTGGGGTAATACCATATATTGTGTCATTAAGGTAGACCGTGTAACACAGTACGAAATGGTTAGTGTACAGCAGCTGGGTTTAAATTTGGGGCGACAAAACACATTTGGGATATCTTTACCAAATATTGAATGGGAGTAATCACCCATCACTCCCGCAATGGGTTAGTCCATAAACTTAACTTGAAACCCACGGGTTTGTGCCAGACATGTTCTTGGGATTCGCCTGTAGCTGTGTCCCCGTCGGGAAAGATTCGTAGGTGGGGGAAACGCTGTGCAGAGCTTAATGGGCTTAATCTCTTGAGGCCCAGAACGTAAATTTCATCGTAATATAACCACCATTCGACGATTTAATGAAGATAAGAAATTTATATAGATATGACCTGATCAATATCCTTGTCCTTAGCTAATTTGGTTTATTTAGTTACTTTTTCGTAGTTATATGGCTAATAACAGACGATTTTATATAGCAAAGGAAAGATCTGGGCGTGAAGGGATTAATCTCTTGATGCAGACTTTTAAAACAAACTCCAGACTCCCCCTTTTACAGTAGAGGCACTAGAGGCGACTGAGGCAAACTTTGACTGCCTGCCTGCTCCCATACTGACTGACTCTCTCACTACCCTGACTTACATGCACAACCTGACACTGATTATTCCACAACTAGAATATACAGAACCATCCTAGCAGAGTTATACATGAGGGTCCCTAAAATACACTTCACAAAGGCACCTGTTTACCCTAAACCACGTCTAAGTTACGCCCACTCCCGGAAAAAAAGGAAGGAAGGAAGATGGGGAGGGAGGGGATAGGGAAGCCTCCACTAGCCGGGACAAGCCTAGATCCCTACTCATAAATACAGGAAAATTCGGGAACCACGTTGGAACATCTGAAAAAGTGGTACCGAAAAATACAGGAATATAAGAAAATATCCATACGACAAAAATTGTGAGACCACGGTATTTTATCGAAAAAAATGAAACAAGTGTTGAGTTAATGCTATTTATCATACTGTAGTTCATTAGCAAGAATGAAAAATGATAAAGTTGATGATATCAGAAAGAAATCATTTAAAAAAACAATTTACATTCAAAGAGATTATTTATAAATACTTTTTAACATGTTCAAGCATTCTTATTAAGAGTTTTAGAAAAGGGAATACCGAACGTATAGAATGTAAGCTGAAAGGATTAGAGGGATAGATTTCCTTGAAGAAGCAAATGTGAGCAAACTTTCAAAAAGATATAAGAAATGTGAAGAGAGACAGATGCCCTTTTTTCTGTATAGATTGTGACACGTAGGTCTAGTAGAAAGGAGAACCTCTGGCAGTATTGTTGTGAGCTTTCCGAGGGTCTAGGGGCCGGAATATGTAGAAAAAAAAATATTGTTTGATGACTCGTATGTTGCCGAGTTTTGACAGCAGAGAGGGAGAGAAAATATCAAAATCGTTCACTATTGAATCCTCAACAAACGCTAGAGCAAAGAATTCAGCAGTAGAGAGAGAGAGAGAGAGAGAGAGAGAGAGAGAGAGAGAAAAGAGAGAGAGAGAGAAGAGACAGAGAAAAAAAAAGAAAAAAAAAACGTGTGTGTGTGTGTGTGTGTGTGTGTGTCACCTCCAAATTCACGAAGCATGGAAACAGACAAGAATTTGGGCATGGACGCAGTCTTTGTTCCCCTGCAGATTACGCGCTGCTGCTGCTTCTTATCTCCATATGAAATCTTGAAAGAAGGAGAAAAAAAACTGCCCAGGAATGATGGAGCACACGGAAACAAAATTGTGTCGGAGGGGTTTCATAAAAGGAAAAAATANCCATACAGGGCACTAATGAATAAATTCCACACTAATGCCGTCTAAATGCAACCATTTGCAATCCCCAACGAAGCTTAGTTTTTAATAATAGTCATTCAAACATTTTATTAAACCGATTTTTTTCAATTTTCAGCAGTCTGCCCTCAAACCCCCAATTAACATATGGACAAGCTTATTCTATCATATACAAGTTTTGAAAAAATTATAGGCAGAAAAAAAGAAAAAAAAATTCATGCCCAAAAAAAGTATATATGAGACGTTATTTTGAGACGAATTTTCCGGGGTATGAATTAGCATGATATGAATTGTCCGGTATGAATTGTCTGCGGTATGAGTTGTCCTGTCACCGATATGAACTACTGTGTATCATCTTCAGTGGCACATACACATCAGTAGTGATGCTATAATTCGTAATATATGGCGCCTGGCGACATTATTGCAGCTGGCGACTATACTGTTATCTACGGTAGGGTTATCACTATAACTGTCCTGAGTGTCCAAGGTAAAGAAAATTTTTCCTGTGGAAACACTGAGGCAAAGTGTTCGTAGGCAAAGTGTCCGTAGGCAAATTGTCCGGTAGGCAAATTGTCCGGTAGGCAAATTGTCCGGTAGGCAAAATGTCCGTAGGCAAATTGTCCGTAGGCAAACTGTCCGTAGGCAAACTGTCCGTAGGCAAACTGTCCGGTAGGCAAACTGTCCGTAGGCAAACTGTCCGTAGGCAAACTGTCCGGTAGGCAAACTGTCCGGCCACGAATAATAACGATGAGGATATAGTCTTTATTTCACCAAGGGGAAAATAAAGATGGAAATTATTAAAAAAGTGTTTCTTCTTGGACTTGGGATGTCAGGTGCGGTGTGGTCATCCTCTGACTTAACATAACAACACAAGAAAATAAGGAAGCTACAAGAGGCCGTGAGACCTACACGTGGTAGTTCATGTAGACTTCACTCTCATTATGACAAAATAACGTAAAAAGAAATGGATTGGGTAAACAAGTGATCAATTTATTCTTGGGGGAGAACAGTACTTCGGGGAACACACACAGAGGGCGTCAGTGGTGTATGTTTCATGAACACTCACAGCGCAACACCGATCACTCACTTGCTGCCCACACGACACCGCTATCTGTAAGGGCACTCAACGCAACACTCTGCATTGCCTCTCACACCTTAATCATCTAATTGGTATTTGGAACTCCGCAGTAAAATACGACTAATACTAAAATACCACCTCGCTTTTCCGGGTTAGCAAGTGCGAGACAACGTTTAGAAGATAGCCATTAGAATAGAGAAATGAAAGAATATAGATACGTTGTAAATAGTCATACTAACACTTTCCTAATCCGTTGGAATCACCTGGAAGAGTGGTTCCTAGTATAGTATTATCATCCATTATGACAAGATGGGATTAAAGGTTTTGGGTTTCTTCGGGGATCGAACTCGGGTCACCGAGAACGCCAGTCGGAGACTCTAACCGCTCCGCTACCCCTCCGCAATGTGTAGAGAAGGGAGGTGATTATGGCTCTATACTTCATGTTGCATTTCTTCATTTTAATTATATATACAAGGAAACAAGTCTCATCAAACTGGTAAGAGATACATCCACTTAACATCCACATTCGTATCAATAATGTCTGAGATATGACAAATTTTACTTAAGGATAGAAAATAGCTTAGAAAATCTGATTGAAAGAGATCATCACGACATCGCAATGAAAAAAAAACGTATAGTCATTGTTTTGGCGGCGTGTTGTTCTTGTTGGTGGTGGTGGTGGTGGTGGTGGTGGGCCTCGGGTGGACGCGGTGAAGCATAAGTATCTCTCTGATAGACACAAACAAATTGCAATATCCCTTGGTAACAGTTGCTTTTTCTTTTCTTAGTTTTGAATAAGCCTCAATATAAGATTTGTTCCCTAGTCGTTTCTTCTTCCTACTGTATATCCAAATCACTTTTTTTTCTAATAGTTGAAGTTGAAGATAAGAATACATGAATTAAAAGAAAATAAAAATGCATCCCATGTAAAATGAACTTAACCAAACATTGCGTCACGAAGCATTATGCATTCTCTCTCACAGCAATTGTTGAAATACTGAATGTTTAATTTTTATTGAGCGGTACTAAAAGGACTTACATTTTCCTTTAGCTCACTAATGATGTCTAAATATGTGCAATAAACGTATGACATAAGAAAGGTAGCTCAGCAAACAGAACAAATCATTCTCATCCTTGTATTATTTTGATTGTACATATTTGCATTGATGTTTGATGTCTTAATTCCCTATTAGCTGTCCTCTCAGTATTGTCCGACTTTATTGGGGACTGATAGGTGAAAATTGACCGAACTGAGGATTGCTGAGAATCGGAATTGCGGTTCTGAATTTGTATCTTGTATCCTCCTAATTTGTATTTGTATCCTCCATAAGTATCGTTATAATGCCATAATAAAGGTTGTGACTGTTTTAAGCGTGAGGAATGTTTATTGTTGGTCTACCTTATTGAGATGATTCATTTGAACCGCGGATAATATACTATTTCAAAGAAGGAATTGGTTGATTGACCTTAAGGAAGACCAGACAGCTATGTGATAAGACATTTATCTCGTGTGTTACAATAAAAATTACGGTGACGCAATTCATGGCTTTCCTGAACCCACTGTGAGACATTACAAAGACATGAGTGCTTGGTTTTATAACGAACTCAGGGCTGTTTGCTTTCTACCGCTCGAGTTTTGTGTTAGATGGCTTGGGGTAATACCATATATTGTGTCATTAAGGTAGACCGATGTAACACAGTACGAAATGGTTAGTGTACAGCAGCTAGGTTAATTGGGCGACAAAACACAGTCGGATATCTTTACCTAATATTGAATGGGAGTAATCACCCATCACTCCCGCAATGGGTTAGTCATAAACTTAACTTGAAACCCACTGTTGTGCCAGACATGTTCTTGGGATTCGCCTGTAGCTGTGTCGCCGTCAGGAGATTCGTAGGTGAGGGAAACGCTGTGCAGAGCTTAATGGGCTTAATCTCTTGAGGCCCAGAACGTAAATTTCATCGTAATATAACCACCATTCGACGATTTTAATGAAGATAAGAAATATTATATAGATATGACCTGATCAATATCCTTGTCCATTAGCTAATTTGGTTTATTTAGTTACTTTTTCGTAGTTATATGGCTAATAACAGACGATTTTATATAGCAAAGGAAAGATCTGGGCGTGAAGGGATTAATCTCTTGATGCAGACTTTTATATACAAACTCCAGACTCCCTTGTACAGTAGAGGCACTAGAGGCGACTGAGGCAAACTTTGACTGCCTGCCTGACTCCTATACTGACTGACTCTCTCACTACCCTGACTTACATGCACAACCTGACACTGATTATTCCACAACTAGAATATACAGAACCATCCTAGCAGAGTTATACATGAGGGTCGTAACTACACTTCACAAAGGCACCTGTTACCCTATACCACGTCTAAGTTACGCCCACTCCCGGAAGAAAGGAAGGAAGGAAGATGGGGAGGGAGGGGATAGGGAAGCCTCCACTAGCCGGGACAAGCCTAGATCCCTACTCATAAATACAGGAATATTCGGGAACCACGTTGGAACATCTGAAAAAGTGGTACCGAAAAATACAGGAATATAAGAAAAATATCCATACGACAAAAATTGTGAGACCAACGGTATTTTATCGAAAAAAAATGAAACAAGTGTTGAAGTTAATGCTATTTATCATACTGTAGTTCATTAGCAAGAATGAACATGATAAAGTTGATGATATCAGAAAGAAATCATTTAAAACACAATTTACATTCAAAGAGATTATTTATAAATACTTCTTAACATGTTCAAGCTATTCTTATTAAGAGTTTTAGAAAGGTAAATACGCGAACGTATAGAATGTAAGCTGAAAGGATTAGAGGGATAGATTTCCTTGAAGAAGCAAATGTGAGCAAACTTTCAAAAAGATATAAGAGAATGTGAAGAGAGACAGATGCTTTTTACTGTATAGATTGTGAGCACGTAGGTCTAGTAGAAAGGAGAACCTCTGGCAGTATTGTTGTGAGCTTTCCGAGGGTCTAGGCCGGAATATGTAGAAAAAGAAATATTGTTTGATGACTCGTATGTTGCCGAGTTTTGACAGCAGAGAGGGAGAGAAAATATTCAAAATCGTTCACTATTGAATCCTCAACAAACGCTAGAGCAAAGAATTCAGCAGTAGAGAGAGAGAGAGAGAGAGAGAGAGAGAGAGAGAGAGAGAGAGAGAGAGAGAGAGAGAGAGACAGAGAAAAAAAAAAGAAAAAAAAAACGTGTGTGTGTGTGTGTGTGTGTGTGTGTCACCTCCACAATTCACGAAGCATGGAAACAGACAAGAATTGGACATGGACGCAGTCTTTGTTCCCCTGCAGATTACGCGCTGCTGCTGCTTCTTATCTCCATATGAAATCTTGAAAGAAGGAGAAAAAAAACTGCCCAGGAATGATGGAGCGACACGGAAACAAAATTGTGATCGGAGGATTTCAGTAAGGAAAATAACGAGCTGAGACATGCAAGGTGGCAAACCAAATAAGTAGTAAAGGTAAAGTATCATTAGTAAAAAATATTAGAAAGAAAATTTTCCTTTTGCTTCTTTCCCATCCCGAAAGAAGAAAGTTTTCGAAAAAGTAATCCCCAACCCTCGTGCCCTTTAGTCGCGCTGTATACCAAGGCCTATAGAAAATGTTGAGTCTTTTCATAACAATGATGAAAAGAAAATATGTTACCTCCCCGGCGGGGAATCGAACCCTGGTCTCCCGCGTGACAGGCGGGGATACTAACCACTATACTACCGAGGACTCATTTTGTGGGCATAAATAATTTTTTTTTTTTTTTAAATAATAGTAATTATTTAACCAGCAATCCATCTATCTACGAGTATCAGGGTGCAACTTAATATAGGATCGTTAATGATGTTTTAAACAGATTCTGCCTTGTGTAAAGCTTGTCCACGCCCAACAACGGATTGCTGTTGAATAAAGCCTCACGTCATCTATGCAAACACCCGCCATTATCCATAGACTTATAAATACAATATAATATAACCTACTAGTTGATGGATTAAAAATATATACAAAGTCAGTATATACAAGAACAAATATACGTGAAAATAATCATCTTCTTTTTCTCTCTCTCTATCTCTCTCTCTCTCTAAAAAGTTTTCGTTCAGAAACAAGGCTGAACGAATCATCCATCAGTCGTCACTAGAGGTCAGTTCACCCCTCGACCCAGAATGTCAAATTGAGCCTCGACCTTCATGCCCTCCCCTCCTCTACCTGCTCTTCTCTTCGTTAAATAATCATTCCCATCAGCTGGATTACACGATATACTTTTCCATCAGGTTTCCTGTTCCGTTCTTCCCTCTGGTCAGCCGCACACGCACACACACACACACACACACACACACACACACACACACACACACACACACACACACACACACACACACACACACACACACACACACACACACACACACACACACACACACACACACACACACGCAC
>JACEEZ010018159.1:127500-132500 GCA_016584305.1 Chionoecetes opilio
AAGACTCATAAACAACAGAAAGAAAACAGTCGCAAGGAACATTCTCCTCTTGTACTTAATCATTATTCTCTCACCAAGTGTTTTGTTACGTAAACATTATCATCTCTACCAATTTTTCTTCTTTTGATATATCGTAGACGTACGTATATTCTGCTGCAAAGAAAATAATAAATTTCTTTTTTAATATGATGGTTTGAACGTGTCACTTTCAGCATGAGAAAAGAAGAGAATAGTTGTAGCCTTTTTGCAGTGTATTTTTCAATGATTTCTTTCTCAATTTCATTCATGTTGTTTTGATAATACTGTCGTAGTGATCCCAGCTTTCCAATTATCCTGTTTCCTCGTTAATTGCCTTCGCCTTAAATATAACCCTACTCTTCCATTTCACTCTTCCGTACCTCTTTAACCCCACTCCACTTCCTCGTTTTTCTGTTCATCCTCCTAAACTTAGCCTCTTTTCTCCCATCTCTCATCTCCATTATCCTCCTCCTTTCTCACTCTCCTTCTTTACCTTCTTCTCCTCTCTCTCATCTCCATTATTCTCCTTGGCTTCCTCCTCCTTTTCCACACACTTCCCACCCTCCTTCTTTAACTTCTCCTATCTCTCATCTCCATTATTCTCCCTAGCTTCCTCCTCCTTTTCTATACACTTATCACCCTTCTTCTTCTCCTCGCTCTCATCTCCATTATTCTCCCTAGCTTCCTCCTTCTTTTCTATACACTTCTCACCCTTCTTCTTCTCCCATCTGTCATCTCCATTATTCTCCTTGGCTTCCTCCTTCTTTTCTACACACTTCCCAGCCTCCTTCATCTCCTCTCTCTCATCTCCATTATTCTCCTTGGCTTCCTCCTCCATTTCTACACACACTCCTCTTCTTCTCCTCTCTCTCATCTCCATTATTCTCCTTGGCTTCCTCCTCCTTTTCTATACACCTCACACCATCCTCCTTCACCTTTTTATTCTCCTCCTCCTCCTCCTCCTCCACCAAAAGTCGACATTTTCCACCTTTTCTTGCCCTGGTCATCACTGCCTGGGTCACGTGCCGCCCCGTGACACTCCCCACCCCATCGCCTCCTGCCCCTCGCCCTCTGATTGGTTCCCGAGGTGCCACACGCCGGAGAAAGGCGAGGCTGAGGGAGGCGAGGAGCGAGGCGAGGCGCGAGTGTTTCTGCTGTGGGTGGTCGGGCAAAGAAGAAAGTCTGCACACACCACACACACACACCACACACACACACACACACACACACAACACACACACACACACACACACACACACACACACACACACACACACACACACACACACATATATATATACATACACACACACAGACACACACCACACACACACACACACACACACACACACACACACACACACACACACACCACACACATACACACACACTCACTCACCACTCTCACACACACACACATACTGTAGGTGCAATACAGTACAGTTGAGAGTTGAATTTTATTCTGAGAGAGAGAGAGAGAGAGAGGAGAGAGAGAGAGAAGAGAGAGAGAGAGAGAGAGAGAGAGAGAGAGAGAGAGAGAGAGAGAGAGAGAGAAGGAGAGAGCGAGAGAGAGAGAGAGATGAGAGAGAGAGAGAGAGAGAGAGGAGAGAGAGTGGGAAGAGTACATCCAGGTGTCTGGTCAAATTAATGAAGCTACTCGTATCACTGCACTGATAAATAAATAATTGATTTGGCTGTATTTCCGTAATCATGTATACATTTCTAGGCACGAAAAAAATCCCTTCATGTTAGACTGAATATTCGTTGTATCGAGAGTATAGATCTTGTATCTTGTACCGATCTTATAGAGTAGGAAACAAAGGCTGGCGTCGCTTTACGTAGTACGCTTATAACGTAGTAATGTCTAGGTCTTTACTATATACCAGAATGACTAATTCGTTAATGGTTGCTTTTCTAATTCACCATTACGTGCATTAGTCTTTATGCTTATCACCATAATGTGACAGCCTCCAACACATTGATCTCTAATGAAACGATAACAGTCGCTTCACTCATTCTAGTATCATTTAGTATAGACAATAATTTTAGTATCATTTAGAATCATAACAATAATTTTAGTATCATTTAGAATCATAGCAAAATTTTAGTATCATAACGATAATTTTAGTATCATTTAGAATCATAACAATAATTTTAGTATCATTTAGAATCATAACAATAATTTTAGTATCATTTAGAATCATAGCAATAATTTTAGTATCATAACAATAATTTTAGTATCATTTAGAATCATAGCAATAATTTTAGTATCATTTAGAATCATAACAATAATTTTAGTATCATTTAGAATCATAACAATAATTTTAGTATCATTTAGTATAACAAATTTTTTTTAGTGTCATTTAGTATAACAACAATAATTTGTGTCATTTAGTATAACAATGATTTTAGTGTCATTTAGTATAACAATAATTTTAGTGTCATTTAGTATAACAATAATTTTAGTATCATTTAGTATCATAACAATAATTTTAGTGTCATTTAGTATAACAATAATTTTAGTGTCATTTAGTATAACAATAATTTTAGTGTCATTTAGTATAACAATAATTTTAGTGTCATTTAGTATAACAATAATTTTAGTGTCATTTAGTATAACAATAATTTTAGTGTCATTTAGTATAACAATAATTTTAGTGTCATTTAGAATCATAACAATCAATTGGTAAAATCATTGGTAACCTGGCAAAAGCAGCCAAACTCATACACCATGGAACGATTTTGATCTAATTTTCACCTGTTTTCCATATAGTTTATCAGCTGGAGTCATTTATGCAGTGATGCGAGAAACGGATTGATGGCTAATGATGATGTGTTGCGCGGTGTGCACTGGTTGGTGTGGGAGACTGGTTCGTGGGGTTTGATTACGGTATAAAAGCAAAAGGTAATCGAGTATATCTTACAATCGGTCAATTTGGAAAACTTTGTGTAGTCTTATTACTTAAAACAAACACACACACACATACACACACACACACACAAACACACACACACACATACACACACACGGACACACGTAAGTCGGTATATTTTAGTGCATTTCTTTCTCCCTACAATTTATAAGTGATGTATAAACCATCATCGGTATTTTGGTCAAGGATGCAGAAACAAATATCTCAAAGTGTCATTCCAAATATCGCAAATCACAGCCTTGTATAATTATATAGATACGATTTAATTCTGCACTATATGTCGCCAATATGTCTTATTTTGATTTTACATTACATGGCTCAATAAGTCAATATGAAACCTATGTCTCTGTATTGTAACGGCTAGTAACCAGGGTAGAACAAGAAGTAACGGATTCAAGCTTAAAAAGCGTAGATTTAAAAAAGAAATAGGGAAAAACTGGTTCACAAATATGGTGGTAAATGATTGAATGGACTCAGTAGACAGATATAGTTAGTACGGAGTCATTAGGGAACTTTAAAAGGAGGCTAGATAAATTCAGAATGGGAATGAATGGTGGATGTAGGAGGAATGTACTCGTGTATGTACTCCTACTCAAGTAACAGGAAGTACTCGTGTAGGACTCGCGGCCTCTTGTAGCTTCCTTTTTTCTTATGTTCTTATGTTCTTAACTCGTATACTTTTTCACTGGTATTTCTGCATATAGGCAAGTCCCGCGTCTCCATGTGATCGATAGAGGAACGCTGACATCCTTATCATTACAGGATATTGTTTTATCCATGCAGATGATTTTTACATATATAACAAAAGAGAACTTGGTAAATATGAAATATCTAGCATCCGTCAAAAAAGGGAAACAATATTGTAAGTACTAAAGAAAGAGAGAAAAAAAATAAAGAGGAGAAGGAAATGGGGTACAAAGGGATGAAGAAGAAGAAATAGAGAAAGAGATGAAGAAGCAAAACAAAGAGAAGGAATAGGAGAGGAAGAAGAGGAGAGGAAGATGGAAAAAAGGGACAAGAAGAGAAGAGAAGAAAAAGGAAGATAAATAATAAAAAAGAACAAAAGTACGGTAGCTGGATCAGAAAGTCTGGCTCAAAGTCTTGGTGCGGTCCAGCGAGGTCGTCCCTGCTTGCTCCCTCCACCTCCCCTTCCCTCTTCTTCATGCCTCTCGTGGGCTCCCTCAACCACGTGGACTCTTGAGGCTCCGCGCACCCTCTTTTAAAGTCTTCCGCGCTCTTTCTTAGCCTCACTTTGCCATCTGAAGCTTCCCCTGTCCTTGTCATAGTCTTGTGTCCCATTTCCGAGGTCTCATGCACTATTCTGTGGTCTTGCATAATCTGTATCCTCGCATAGAGACTGTAGTTTTACATATTTATTATCATGTTCTCTCTTCCGGAAGCTTTCGTGGCCTATCCAGAAGTTCTCGTGACCCATCGGATGTACCATTTTTGCAGCCCCATACGCCCTGTAGCCTCGTTTGGGACATGGTAACGCCCTGTAGCCACTTAAAATCCTTCGTGGTAGTTTCAGTCCCTCGTGGCTCCTGTGTCCCCTCCTGAAGGCCGCCTGTAACCTTTTATAGCCTCTTAAATCCTTCCTTGGCCTACAGATGCCGCAAGAACTCCTCCATTTTCGCCCTCCTTACCCCTGACGTTTATCCGCTTATATATATAAAAAAAAACTTACAATCATTACAAACATAGCCTATGATATCAACTAGTAATTTCTGCATTTACCAACATGGACTGCTTTACGTGAGTCTTCTGTAAGTGTGGAAGAGCTGCAGTTTTTCCTCATAACATTCTGCACGAGATCTGTTATTTCTGTACGTATCAGTGCACTAAAATCGACTGCTTTTCATGAGTCTTCTTTAATTGCTGTGGAATTGATGTTTTTTCCAATCGTGATCAGACGTCTGGCAACGCGCGGCTACAGCTTCAACAACAGACAGCCGCGCATCCTATCTGTCCCTCATTAAAATGCAGGATGAAGAGCCTCCCACTTGAGAGTATTCCCTGAAGACTTAATGATTTGGTGCAAGTGAGAGT
>JACEEZ010018162.1:0-21840 GCA_016584305.1 Chionoecetes opilio
GCAACGGGTTTGGAAAGAATGTGGGAGGAAACAGACAACAGGACTTGATGCTTGTGTGTACTTTGGTTTCTTTTTTTTTCTCCTTTTGTTTGTGGGTTTTTTCTACAGGAGCAGCCGTTCCAAGGATGTTGAAGAATAGGACAGGCTCTTAACCCCTTGAGACCCAGAGCGTGATTTCCATTGTAGTTTGGGTACCATTAGACGATTTGTAGTGAATATAAGCAATATTTTATAGACATGACCTGTTTAGTATCCTTGTCCACTAGCTAATTTGGTATATCCAGTTACTATTTTGTTATTTTATGGCTCGTCAACATACATTTTTTTTTTTTAGCAAAGGAAAGTGTTTTTTTGTGTGTGTGTGTGTGTGTGTGTGTGTGTGTGTGTGTGTGTGTGTGTGTGTGTGTGTGTGTGTGTGTGGTGTGTGTGTGTGTGTGTGCCTATAGCGCCTGTAGGCAGTGGTGACTCAGAGCTAGGATGGTAGGCCCTGGAGGTTCATTTGAGGGCTGTGATGGTTGGCCCTCGCCCGTGGTGGCGCAGGCAGGATTCTTATAGTGACGCCTGTAATAAGAGGCTCATGCCGCCCCCCTGTGTCCTCCGATGCACTCGCAGTCGAAGGTAGAGTGATGGGCAGGGCATGTGGGCGTTCTTAGGCCACTCGACGGTGCAGAAATGTTTTGGTTTTCTTCGGGGATCGAACTCGGGTCACCGAGAACGCCAGTCGGAGACGCTAACCACTCCGCTACCGCCTCCCTCTGGGCGTGAAAGGGTTAATATCAAGATCAAGATCAAGATATTCCTTTTCTTTCTCTTTCTCTCTATATTCATTTATATTTCCTCATTCTTTTTTCGCAGTCCTCTTTTTTTCACCTTTTCCTCTCTGTTCATGTTTTTTTTTTTTTTTTTTTCGTTTATTTTTCCCCTCCTTTCCTTCTCCTTCTCTTATTTGTCTATAACGCCTCATACAGTTTCTTTCTTTTTCGCTATCCTTAATTTTGTCTACGCATCTTTCCTCTATTCCTGTGTTTTTCTTCCTTTCTTTCCTCTATTCAAATTTGTTTCTTATTTTCCGCCTTCATCTTATCTCTTTTTGTCTTTTGCTCTGCTTTTCCCCTCCTTTACCACCACTTACCCTCCTTTCTCCCTTCTTTCTCTCTTTTATTCATGCTATTAACTCTTTTCCCGTTATCTTCTCTATTTTCTGTCACTTCTTCTCTCCTCTATTCATATTTTTTTCCTTTTTTTTTCCACCTTCTTATTTCTATCCTTCCCTGACCATCATGTATTATTTCTCCCTTCTTGTGTCACTTCTTTTCTCTTTTATTCACATTTTTCTCGCAATTCTCTCCATTTTTGTTCTTCTCATATATCCATGTTTCCTTTTCTTCTTCCCTTTCCTCTTCCTCTTTGCCCTCTATTTACCATCCTCTACCCTCTTGTCTCCCTCCTTTCTCATTTATTAATATTCTTCTCTTCCTTTTCCTCCATCCTCATCAGTTTTATTCTCCTCTCTTCTTCTTCATCCTTGTTTTACTTTCTCTCCTGCCTTCCTCTTCCATGTTTTCCCTCCATTTATAACATCATCTGCCCTCCCTTATCCCCTCTTTCCTCCCCTCTTTTCTTCTTTATTCCTCTTCATCTTCTTCTTATCACTTTTTACCACCATCCTTTTCCATTTTTTTTTTCATCTTCATTCTCATTCCCATCCTCGTCTCGTTCTGTCTCGGTCACTTCTTTGGGTCGTCATTGGAAGCGAATTGACTCTCATATTTTTTTTCTTTCAGTATTCTTGTTTTTGCCTCTCATGCCAAAAGGGATTAATTTGTTGCAGTGGATTGCTCTAAGACTCGCCTGCTATCCGACTGTACATATACCGGTGTTTATTATATCTATTCTATTTCTATTCTTCTATTTATATCTCCACCTCTGCCTTGTTTGTTTTTGTCGATAGGGAAGTGTACGTAAGCCTGTAGAGTGTACGGAGGGTATGTATAGAGTGTGTTTTAGGGATATATAGGCTATAAGAGATAGATATAGAGTGTTGTAGGATATTACAGTAACCGCGGAAAGTGTCTGGAGTAGGGCCCGTTGACATGTGGTCGACCATATTTTTAAGGGAGTAACAAACACACTAGTACATTTTCCTTCAATTTCAATTTCCTCCAATCAAGTCTGTGGCTTTTGTAGTCGTGCATGGGCGGCCTAAAACTTGAGAGGTGGCTGGTATTACCCCTGCAGGCAGGCCACTCGCCTGCTTGATCAAGGCAAAAAAGGCTGCTTCTGTACGGCCCATCCTTGCACTAATGTCCTTCATAGACACCTTTTCTCATGTAAAGCGAGAATACGTGCCTTCTCCTCTCTAGTAAACCTCTTATTTACCATCATGAGTGCTTGTCTGAGGTTTTTGAGGCAAAATAACGACAAGAACGAAGCCAGTCAAAGAGGTGGCAGAGGTGAGACAAAAACATACTCCTCCCCCAACCATGCCTGGGGCAGCACTACCAGGTAAACTTGCTAGGCAGCTACTTATAGTCACACTGAACTGCCTAGCAAGTTAACCCAGTAGTGCTGCTCCTGGCATGTTTGGTGGTAGAGTATGTTCTTGTTTCACCTCTGCCACCTCTCTGACTGGCTTCGTTCTTGCAGTTATTTTGCCTCACAAACCTGAGACAAGCACTCATGATGGTAAAGAAGAGGTTTACTAGCGAGGAGAAGGAGCGTATTCTCGCCTTACATGAGAAAAGGTGTCTATGAAGGACATTAGTGCAAGGATGGGCCGTACTGAAGCAGCCTTTTTTGCCTTGATCAAGCAGGCGAGTGGCCTGCCTGCAGGCGTAATACCAGCCACCTCTCAAGTTTTAGGCCGCCCATGCAAGACTACAAACGCCACAGACTTGATTGAAGGAAATTGAAATTGAAGGAAAATGTACTATAGTCTATTCACTTAAGCTGGATTCTTGGTAGCTGCTCGCTGCCTAGACGAGTTTGTAAGGACGTCGCTGATTGGCTGATAGACTCGAGCTGGGGTGTGATGTGGTGGTACTTGCCTCGCCGCACCCAAAACCCTTGCCTTGCCTTAGAAAATATTCATATTTCTTGGCTTTACTCATCTCTTACACAAGATAGGCCTATTTTGTTTGCATCAGTGAATCAGGCAGTGATTGTTCAACAACAGCACGCCATTCATAACTCATAGGGTAAAAAATAAGTCCATGACTGACTATCACAAGAGTAGGCGGACTTTTAGGTTTTCAGTGCATTGAATGTTTGTACTCCTACCCGATATTACCAAACTAACCAGATGATATTTATGAAAGCTGAGCCTACCATCGTGTTCATAATACATTGCTGCATATCATGAGCATAAAAAAATTACACTAAGATCACACTAATATTAAGATAATTAAAGGAAAATAAAGAGTGCATAAACATTTTTTCTTGCCTATTTTGCTTCAACTCGCTGTAACTCCATAAGTTTTGGTCGCATTCAATTTCAAGAACTGTTTCAAATCCTTATACTTTTTCCGCTTCCTGTGTATGTAGCACGTACCAATAAGGAAAAGAGTAGGGGTCAAATGGCTAAGAAAGTTAAACTACTACTGCAAACTGGCACAGTGACGGGTGAGCATTGCTCCTATGCAGGAGAGACTTTTTCTCGGGAGAGCTATCAGAGGCTCCACCCGTCACGGCACCAGTTTGAAACAGTTTAACTTTCTTAGCCATTTTGACCACCTACTCTTTTCCTTATTGGTACGTGCTACATCCCACAGGTAGCGGAAAAGTATAAGGATTTGAAACAGTTCTTGAAAATTGAATGCGACCAAAACTTATGAGTTACAGCGAGTTGAAGCAAATAAGCAAGAAAAAATGTTTATACACTCTTTACTTCCTTCAATTATCTTAATATTAGTGTAGTCTTAGTGTAATTTTTTTATGCTCATGATATGCAGCAATGTATTATTAACACGATGGTAGGCTCAGCTTTTATAAATATCATCTGGTAGCTTGGTAATATCGGGTAGGAGTACAACATTTCAATGCACTGAAAACCTAAAAGTCCGCCTACTCTTGTGATAGTCAGTCATGACTTTATTTTTTACCCTATTGAGTTATGAATGGCGTGTTGTTGTTGAACAATCACTGCCTGATTCACTGATGCAAACAAAATAGGCCTATCTTGTGTAAGAGGTGAGTAAAGCCAAGAAATATGATATTTTTCTGAGGCAACGCAAGGGTTTTGGGTTGAGGCGAGGCAAGTACCACCACCATCGCCACCCAGCCCGAGTCTATCAGCCAATCAGCGACGTCCTTACAAACTCGGCTAGGCAGCGACCAGCTCCCAGCCCAGGAATCCAGCTTAAGTGAATAGACTATAGTGTGTTTGTTACTCCCTTAAAAGTGGTCGACCACATGTCAACGGCCCTACTCCAACACTTTCCGCGGTTATGTATAGGAGATAGATATAGAGTGTTCGTGAGGATAAAAATAAGAGTGTGGTGTAACGATAACTATAGACATATCTATAAATAAATAAGTCCTAAAAAGATATATATAAAGCTAAAAATATCAAAAAGTATAAAAAATTGATAAAGGAATTATTTCTTGACATCATTTCCCACTTGACCACGTATTGTTGTGTATATACTTTATATTGTTTTTGTTGTTATTACTTTTGTATCTTTATATTGCAGCCTATGTTTCCCTCCTGTCCTTTTCGGGTCTCTATACTCACCCACTTTCATACCTTCTATACCTTAACGTCTCTGTCATAATTGCTGTCCATTCTTATATATCGTGACATCTCATTCCTCTCCCTTATGATACCACACACGATTGTACCTTATTAATTCACTTCTGTTTTGGTTCTGTCTTAGCCTGTCTGTATGTCTTCTTCTTTTTTTTCTCGTCTCTCTCTTTAATTTTATATTGTTTAAACATACAATACAATAAGCCCGAAGGTAACTGTCGTGTGTACTTACCCTAAGGGCTAAGTAGTCTCTCTCTCTCTCTCTCCTCTCTCTCTCCTCTCTCTCGCTCTCTCTCTCGTCTCTCTCTCGATCTCCTCTCTCTCTCTTCTCCTCTCTCTTTAAACTCCCGTCTCACGGGCCAAGTCCCGCTAAATCTCTTCGAACGCGTCAATTATTCATTAGCGGGTGCTCCCGCCCTCCCCGGTCCTCCTCGAGGCACCTCCCGCGTCGCCACCGTGGCCACTCAACACCGTCCCTCGACCCTCTCCGTGGGCGCTAAGCCAACGCAGATTCGTACACCACAACGCCTTCGTCTCCCCACCCTCTCTCGGCGCCTCCCCTTCGTCCTTTCGACGCCGAACTCTCCGTCTCTCTTCTCTCTCTCATCTTCTCTCTCTCTTCTCGCTCTCTCTCTCTCTCTCCTCGTCGTCTCTCCTCTCTCATCTCCTCTCTCATCTCTCTCTCTCTCTCTCTCTCTCTCTCTCTCTCTCTCTCCTCTCCTCCATCTCTCTCCTCGTCTCTCTCTCTCTCTCTCTCTCTCTTTTTTTCCTTATAAAAACTCAGGTCCTCCTCTTCCACTACAATACATTCCACGTTTCCCTCTCACCTCCCTCCCTCTTCTACAGACCGCCACGGGTGGAGCTGCGGGCCGCAGAGCCTCGTCATGATGGCCTTAAGGAGGGGAACGACGTATAACTTCCGAGTGTGTCATCAGCCCACCCTCCCGTGCAGGAGCCTCCGTGGCTCCTGCAGGTGTGTGTGTGTATTCTCTAGTTGTATTTTATAGGGCCTGAGCAACGCTCGTAATGGCCCCGCTCCATATCAACATTTTAATTTTATCATTCATCCTTAGTGGCTTAGTGTTGGCCAAGGCCACCACCCCGGGAGGGCGGGTTCACAACCCCCGGCTAACACCCAGTACCCATTCCACTGCTGGGTGGACAGGGGCTTGGTTTTAAGAAGACCGCCCGTCTGTCTTGCGCTCCGCCCGGGGCGTGCGAACCCGGGACTTCTCCTTGTGAGCCGAGTGTGCTACCCTTACACTACGGATTCCCTCCTGTGTGTGGTGTTTAATACCAGGCCACCGAGATGCACATCTCATCTCGTTGGGCACTGTTTTACACCTACTGAAGGTGGTGTGGTGTGTGTGTGTGTGTGTGTGAGAGAGAGAGAGAGAGATAGAGGAGAGAGAGAGAGAGAGAGAGAAGCAGAGAGAATAGAGAGAGAGAGAAGAGAGAAAAAAAAAAAGGAGAGGAGAGAGAGACAAAGACAGAGTCAGAGAGCAGAGAAAGACGACAAAGAGAGAGAGAGAGAGAGAGAAGAGAGGAGAGAGAGAGAGAGAGAGGAAGAGAAGAGAGAAGAGAGAGGAAGAGAAGAGAGAGAGGGATAGAGAGAGAGACAAGACAGAGACGAGAGGAGATAAGACAGACAAAAGAGAGAAGAGAGAGAAGAGAGAGAGAGAGGAGAGAGAGGAGAGGAGGAGAGAGGAGAGAGAGAGAGAGGAGAGATAGATGCAGAGAGTAGAGCCGGATAAAGAGAGAGCGAGTCCATAGTGAATATTCATCTAGCTAGTTGTATTCATCTAGTTGAATTTGTGACAGGGCAATGAGGTACACCTCTGATGGCCCCGTCTCCGATATGTACATTGTATCATTTTGTGTAATGTGTGAACCTGTGTGTGTGTGTGTGTTGTGTTGTGTGTGTGTGTGTGGTGTGTGGTGTGTTTGTGTTTGGTGTGTAGTGTGTATTTGTGGTGTGTTCTCCCGATGCCTGCGCCTCCCCCCGTGGATCCCTCCCTTGTGTCCTAGGTGAGACGCTTTTTGCAGCACAACCTCACGCCGGGTGATCCTGACCAACCAGAGTCCTGTGTGCTGCAGACGCGTGGGTCCGCCGCTCCCCTCCGGCCGCTACGCGCTGCGCCGCCGCCAAGTGTGCTGGGCCGGCCGCCTCCCACCGCTAGCCCGGCAACTGAAATGTGAGTGTGGGGTGTGTATGTCGGTGTGTGTGGGTGTGAATTCATCTAGCTTGTATTCATCTAGTTGTTTTTACAGGGACAGAGCAATGCTCGTATGGGGGCACGTCTCCATATCAACATTTTTATCAATTCAGCCCTTAAGTGCCGTTGTGTTTGGCCGAAGCCAGCACCCGGGAGGGGGGAGTGGACCCCAAACCCCCGGGCTTAACACCCGTTAACGCCATTCACTGCTGGGTGGACAGGGGCTCGGCGTTTTAAAAAGGAAACACCCATCTGGTTTCCGCTCCGCCCGAGGATCGAACCCGGGACTTCTCGGTTGTAAACCGAGCGTGCTTCCCCTCGTACTACGGAGTCCCGTATGTGTGTGTGTGTGTGTGCCTGTGTGTGTAACTTTTGGTACACTCACCATTCAGTTTTTCCACACTGGTATACATGAACTAGCACGTGTAGGTCTCACGTGCCTCTCCTTGTAGCTTCCTTATGTTCTTCCGTCGATGCAGTCCGGCCGGTGGGCGGTGCGCGGCAGCAGTGGACGTACAGGCGGGGCGCGTGGCCAGCAGGTGGGACGTAGACGTGCAGGTGGACGCCAAGTCCCGCCCGTGCGGGCTTCCGTGGGCCTTCAACATCCTCCAAATCCACGCGAGCTGGTCAACATTCCCCACAACCGCAAGCCGCGTGCAGGGAACCGCAGCGTGATCGCCATACCACCCCAAGAAGCCACCACGACGTTCGGCACTCTGCTGTGCTGGGCGGGACAAGCTCGGTGGGCGCCCACGAGCTTGCCCTGCGTCTAAACCTGGTGGTGCCCGCAATGTAATGTGTGAGGGTGGGAGGGAGGCTGTAAGTGTGGCAGGGGGGTACATGTAAGTGTTAGGGGAGGAGGCATGTAAGTGTGGGGGGGGAGGCATGGTAAGTGTGAACGGAGGGAGGCACTTGCGGGACGCGTCCCAGCATGTGAAAGGTTGTCTGATTTCATATTAGCATCTAACAGACCATAGACCCGGGAGGCTGCAATGCATGGACTTCTTGTTCCCGCAGCTGTGCCCGATGCCGTGCACAACTGCAGATAGCGCGTGGCACAACGCCAGCTCTGCGGGTAAGGTGGTGGTGGCTTGCGAGGCGGGGTGGGGCGGCGGCCATGGCGCAGACCTTCCTGCTGCAGGTGCGGAGGGACGGGCGCCCGGTGGCCTCCCTGGGCCCGCGCGCCGGCCGCTCTATCACCGGTGACGGGTCTGGCGCCGGCACAAAAAGGTACGTAGCTGGCCGTGGTGGCCTCCAACACCCAGGGCGCTGCAACGCCCACGCGCCACCCCACCACAACGCCATCGACGTGGGGAGAAGCGCACCACGCGGCCGCCCACGGAGTCTTTCAGCGTGGGGTCTGGGCGTGATGGGCAGTGGTGCCGTTGTGGTGGTGGGCGTTGTGGCGGGCGTGGCCCTGGTGCTATGCTCCGTGGCGGTGGTGTTGGTCATCCATGCCGCCTGGCCGTGCCCACTCCCACGCCGTTGCTCACGCCAGGCCCAGGTTGTGTGCGGAAGACCCGGGTTCCCTGACCAAGACCCCATGGAGACGGCGGGTTTGCGTTGCGCCACGGACCCAGACTCATCCTGGTGAAGGCCGGTGAGTAGCGCGACGAGGGCACACACAGCTACAATCGCACAATACATACAACCATGGGGGCGGTCACGCGTCCATCTTTAAACGTCTCCCTACGGTCGGGAAGACCTCAGCCCGCGACGCCCCGTTCGCCACCTAACTGTCGCCGTCACATTGAGTGTTTGTTGTGCTTACTGTATAATTGTATCCTTCCCGTGCCTTTATGTTTCCCTGCCGGTGTGGGCCGACTTCATGCCTCGTGATCTGGGCGGCTCAGTGATGCCTTGTTCCACCTGAACCTCCGCCTGGACATTATGCCTCACTAATATGAAGAGTTGATAGTTGCTTGGTATGGGAAAGGGAGCCCTGCAATGGGATTCGCGCGTGGAGACCCCCGGGAAGTCGCGTCGTATATAAAAGGGTGGGCTAGGCGACGACGCCCCCCGGCGTATGCCTCCGAATGATTGATTGACAATATGAAAGTCACTGAGCAGATCACAACACGCCGTGATGAAATTTTTATGAAAAGAAGAAAAACTCCCACTGAGAAGTAAATGAATGCTATGGTAGTAATAATGATGCTGAGGTAAATAACTTTCAAACTTTCCCACTTTCTTTGGCGTGGCTAGACCGTAACACGCCTGCCTCGTAAAGCACACACCACACAACACACACACACACAGACACCACACGACACCACAAACACACACATACACACCACAAGCACACACACACACACACATACACGCACACACACCACAACACACACAAGCACACACACACCCACACACTACAACACACACACACACACACACACAAACAAGCACACCACACACACACCACGACACACAATGCGACACAACAGACACACACATACACGCACACACTACAACCACACACACATCCAAGCACACACACCATACACACTACACACATCACACTGGACCCTTCGTTTCGGTCGCTGTCTTGGCCTTGGGCGGCCGCGGGACCATTACGCTCAATTAGGTGTTGCAATGGCACCACCTGGCCGGGACCGAACCCCCTCGCACATCACGGCTTTTATGAACCCAGGGTCCTTAAAACCTGCTACACTACACCATCGGACAGTAATAATGCATGATACTATGATACTGATAAGTATCACTGAATTTTTTTTTTACCGAGGGCGAAATTCCATTCTGTCCTAAGGTCTCATACTTAAAATAATGCCTATGTTTTACCTAATAATATAGTTAACTCCTGATAAGAAATCAACTGAAATTAAGAAGAAGTGTACTATTCCCTTCTCCCGCTCAAATAGCAGTCAGTCAGCAAGCAAAGGGGTCAACGATTTTTACCTCGTTGCAAATAACGAAGAGCGTATAACACAGGTATTCGTATTAAGATATTCAGGAAGTAGAATTGGAACAAGGGATGCAACAGACTTGGGGGGATGAAAAATACTACATCAACATTCATGCATGCCACTAACACGCGATAGTTCTCATGCTTCACGTCATGGTGGAATGCAGAATGGTAATATATACGTATTTCATTATCCAAATTCTAGTTTCTTCTCTGCCTTTTTTTTTTTCCATCCCTACATCTTTAACATTAATTTTAGAATGTGATTTTTTTTTTATAATTTATTTCATTTTGTTCACTATTTTGGTTTAGGGGTAACGCGTCCCCCAGCGTCTCCTCGGTAGCATAGGCTTGGAAGACAATATGGGCGATAATACAATATAATAGAAGACTATATAGGTGTATAGATAGGCGTTATATTATATAGATATATAATAAACCAAGCCCCAAATTGTCTCCCCCTTGCCGAGAATCGAACTAAGAACATAAGAAAAGGAAGCTACAAGAGGCCGTGAGACCTACACGTGGTAGTTCCTGTTTACTTAAACACTACCTACATCCAACCTTTCATCCCCATCCATGATGTTAATCGCAGTCCTCCCTTGTTTAAAGCTCTCTAACTAACTCCGCACTAAACGACCTGTCTACTGAGTCCATTCCAATCATTTTTACCACCCTATTGTGACCACCTATAAGGACCCAGGATTTCTAAGTTATAAGGCGCGCGCAATAACCACCTCAATACCTGGCGTGCCCGACTATTGGGAAGATCTGTCTGTTTATTTCCCTTATTGTTGTATATATCCAGGATTCTAACCTAGTGTGTCGCGAACGCCTCAAACTCAAAGAACACTTTCACCTCGGATCCCTCGGCGCTTAATCGGAGAAGCAGATAAACCATGGCTGCGTTCACCTGGGTAACAATGCCACACAGTGTGGAGCTCAGGGCAACGCATGGGGCCATAAACATTATTTTTAGAAACCGCACTATGCATAACTGGCCATTCTTTGAGTAGTTGTGTCGTTAGGCCGGCGCGATTTATGTTTATTTGTGAACATTAATTTCAATGGATTACATACAAAAATGCGATAAAACAATATTGTAAGTTGAAAGGATATCGAAACAAGTATTTGTATATTATTGTTGGCCGTTATAGTGTTGTTGAGAGAGAGAGAGAGAGAGAGAGAGAGAGAGAGAGAGAGAGAGAGAGAGAGATAGAGAGCAGAAGAGAGAGAGAGAGAGAGAGAGAGAGAGAGAGATAAGATTAAGATAAGATTTTCATCCTATTCTAAACACTTTGCAAGTACCACTACAAGGTTATTGACTATACAAAGCGCCGCCACGTCAACCGTACTAGCGGACTCGAACCGCTGCCGAATGCACAGGGGGGATAGGCTGCTGCAGCATTGCGAACGTGTCACTGTCTCTAACTAAACCAAGACCAACCTTGCCCACCCTGACGGCGAGAGAGAGAGAGATGAGAGAGAGAGAGAGCGAGAGAGAGAGAGAGAGAGAGAGAGAGTTATTCACCATTGTCTTGGTCGTGGTCGCCACCCTCCCCGAGCACAGCTTAAGAGCTCACACAACACGATCCAAGGTAAGGCTGGGCTTCCCCACGGCCCCCTGCTCAAGGGGACCAGTAAAGCATGCATCGTCAGCGAAATTGCTAGAGGGCTTGAGCGGATTCGAGCCTATGAACCGAGCTGGTGTCAGGCCAGGGCTATATCCACTATACCTATCGGGAAGATATTTGTGTGTGTGTGGTAAGTGTAGTGTGTTGGTGTGTGTGTGTTGTATGGTGTGTGTGTGTGTGTGTGTGTGTCTGTGTCCTGTGGTCCTGTATCTGTGTCTGTATCTGTGGTCTGTGTGGTGTGTGGTGTGTGTGTGTGTGTGTGTGTGTGTGTTGTCCTTTGCAGCAAGTGGGAAACACCTGGCTGGCCCGAGGTTGCCGCAGCCCGGCCTAGACAAGCTTCGTCCTTCGGCCGCCGCAAGACCAACTATGCACATTTATTCTGAAATCACGTTTGGGAGTGTAGTGGTCCTAGTGGCTTTACTAAATTGCACTTTTCGTGAAGTAATTTGTTGGCCTGATTAACGGCGGGGGCAGAGCTTTTAAGCCTCGCGGCGCCGGGTTGCTGTGGTCATGGCGTGCAGGGCTGTCCACTAATCCCTGTTCGTGCATGGTGCGGCGTGCGGGCTGTCACTACCCTGTCGTGCATGGTGCGGCCGTGCAGGGTGTCCCACTACTCCCTGTCGATGCATGGTGCGGCGTGCAGGCCTGTCACTCCTGTCGTGCATGGGCAGCGTGCAGGGCTGTTGTCACACTCCCTGTCCTGCATGGTGCGGCGTGCAGAGGGCTGTCACTCCCTGTCCTGCATGGTGCGGGCGGCATGCTGTCACTCGTCCTGCATGGTGCGGCGTGCGGGCTGTCCACTTCCTTTGTCCTGCATGGTGCGGCGTGCAGGGCTGTCACTGCCACTCCCATGTCTGCATGGGTGCGGCGTGCAGGCTGTCACTCCCTGTCGTGCATGGTGCAGGCGTGCAGGCTGTCACTCCCTGTCGTGCATGGTGCAAGCGTGCAGGGCGTCCTCCCTGTCGTGCATGGTGCACAGCGTGGCAGGGCTGTCACTCCTGTCGTGCATGGTGCGGCGTGAGGGCCTGTCACTCCCTGTCGTGCATAAAGTGCAGCGTGCAGGGCTGTCACTCCCTGTCCTGCATGGGTGCATGCGTGCCAGGGCTGTCACTCCCGTCCTGCATGGTGCGGCGTGCAGGGCTGTCACTCCCTGTCCTGCATGGTGCGGCGTGCAGGGGTGGTGGTGGAGCGCCCGTGTGTGTCCCTCTGCAGCAAAGCGAGGCCGCCAGCACGACCCCAGAGACACGTTAGGGGCGCCAGCATTGCAGGGAACAAATTTATCCCATCCTTCGTGCGATGGGTATAGAGGGCAGCGGCTGGGGCTGAATGGGCTGAGGGCCCTCACCTTGAAAGGCAGGCCCGGGCTGTGCAGGATTCAGGGGTGCGACAAGCGTACAGGCGTGTGGCTGCCCGGAATGGGAGTCTGAATGGCCTGCCTGAAATGGTTCCGGCGCTCCATTTGACGCGGACGCTTGTTTTTTTACCCTCAACTTTGTGCATTTCTCACTGTAGCCCGGGACGCATATTGCCGAAGTCTATCGCTATACATCAGGGGAAATTGGAACCAATCACGCGCGGTGAGTGCGGGGGTGTGGGAGGGGCTTCTATACACAGACGTCCCACGACAAATATTTACGGGTAATCATCATTCTCCTCATTCCATCCTTATAAACTCTCTCTCTCGTCTCTCTCTCTCTCTCTCTCTCTCTCTCTTCTCTCTCGTCGTCTCTCATCTCTATCTCTCTCTCTCCTCTCTCTCATTCAATCTTCTATTATCCATCTTCTCCTCTTGCTCGCTCACCTCATTCATCTTAGTTTCGTTCTCTCATTCATCTTATTAATTTGGTTAGAACAAAATATTCCCTCCAATCCGAAGAATATAGAAGGGGAGAAATCAATCTTTATTTTCTTTTCGTTCCTCTCTCGTCTAGTTCCCTCTCTCTCATCCCTCGTCTTCTCTCTCCCCTCTCGAAATCATCTCACCCGAAAACGGTCGTGGTCCTGACGGTCGGGTGGGATTTTCAGTTTGGTTGATTGTATGTGTAGGAGGGGCATTTGCTGATGGTATTAGCGGGGGGCTGACGTTTCTAAAGTTTTTGCCTGAACTGTCCGTGGGGTCCCAGTGGTCTTGGGCAGCTGTGAAAGGGAGAGCTTGTATGAATGCGAGATGGGGGGATGTAATCCGTCGGGGTGGGGTAGGTTTGTTAAGAGCATAGTGGTTGTCATATAGATAGGAGAGGGGGGGGAGGGGAAGGGGAGCGAGGAGGGGAAAATAGGAAAGAAGGAAAGGAGGCTGAGTAAGATCGAGGGTGAAAAAAGAAGAGATGGGGAGGTGGTGGGCGGATCCACACCGCGAGCCTCCTTCTCTCTCACTTTTCTCTCCCTTCCTCTCCTCTTTCTATCTTATTTCTCTCTCTCTCCTCCTTCATCTTATTCTCTCTCTCCTCTCTCTCTCTCTCCTCTCTTCTCTCTCTTCTCTCTCTCTCTCTCTCTCTCTTCGGTTTTTTCTCTCTCTCTCTCTCTTCCTCTCCTTCCTCTCTTCCTCCCCTCCCTCCTCCCGTTCTTCCTCCTTTGTTGTTCGTGTTGTTTTTTTTTTGCCTTTTGCTTTAGTAGGCGGCTGTCTTCCGTCCGAGTGTGTGTCTTGCCGGGTCGCCTCCCCGCCCTCCCCCCTCCCCTCGCCCCTTCCCCTCCTGCTCATCTCTCTCCTTCTCTCCTACTCCTCTCTCTCTCGCCTCCCCCTCTCTCTCTCCCACTCCTCGCTCCTTGCGTCCAGCTCTCTCTCTCCATTCCTCTTCTTTCCTCTCTCTCATTCACTATTCTCGTCTCGTCTCTACTTATTCTCCTCTCTCTCTCATGCATCTTATCTGCTCTCTCTCTGCCTCTCTCCTCCATCTCTCTCGTCTCCTCTCTCTCTCTTCCATCTCTCTCAGGTCCTCTCGATACAAGCTCGCTCTCTCTCTCTCTCCTCTCTCCTCTCTTCGCTCATCTCATCTTTTTCCTCTGCTCGACAAATAGTATTATTTAATAGGGTCACGCACAAACTGTCCCCCAATAGCAAGTTACCCTCAAATTGTGTGGTGACGTCTCGTAGTAGCCCAGCCCTCCCCCTCACCGACGCGGCTGAATTGGTGTAAATTTCCCCTGATCCTGATCGGCGATAGACTTCGGCAATTCGTCGCTCGTTCTGTGTGCGCGGAGGCTGGGTGGAAAGGTCTTCTGAGTACAACTAGACGGTAGCGTGCCAGGTAGTATATACTAATCCTTGTAGCGTGCGTGTAAGGGGAAAAAAGATAAACACTGATGAGAATATTCTGATCAATAATTGTAGTAACTATTGTTACATGAGAAAGGCCAGAAATCAAGATCTTAGACCTCACTATACCTTCACTCTCCCACAAATCCGTTGTGATGACACCTAGTATCCGCCCTGCTGGTTTGATGTCTTACAACAATGAGACTTATATGTCCCTTCAGTACTAAAATTTCTGCCAGTTATATATGCCAGATGTTCTTTAATAATACTGACTGACGTTACACGAGACAAATACGTAGCTGTTCCGGAGAAGTCGTCATAAACGCTTCTGCCATTATAGAGGTTTCTTAATTCGCTATTGTATTATTTAACTGCCAAGATATCAGCATACTTGTAACTTTTTAACTGACATTTTTTGCGTCCTAACACCCTCGAGAACCCTATCAGCACGCCTTGTTGGCAGCACTATCGCATAATGTAAGGATCCATAACGATGTATGTACGTCAGCCTTTCATAGACGAGCAAACACCGGGAACACAACCCCATAATTGATTATATTTTGTCAGAACAGCCCAGGGCCTGATTGCCACTTAGACCACTGATCAACGAGAAACAATACAATCCAGAATGTGAAAAACACCTTTTCAACTATAGACGTCAGACTGTTTCCAACTGAACAAGCTCACGAGTGGGAACTGAAGACATACTACTCGGCTTTATACTGGTACGACAGACGCTCACGACTCTCCTCAAGCCCTGACTTGTAACTTTGTACTTATTGTATTACCATTCAATGTACTTGTAAATAAACGTTTACCCAATGGTTTCTAACTTTTAACTATGTCCAGTTAAGTCTCTACCAAACAGAGAGACTACAAAGACTTTGGACTTACTGATTGCTTGCTTTTCCGATGCATCAATCTGTTTGTGATTCTGGTCGTTTTGTCGTTCTGTCTTGTGTCGGGGGGACGCCGGCGTCTGTGGGTGCCCTGCGGATTTATCTTGTTTTCAAACCTTCACGCCCATCTTTTCCTTTGCTATATAAGTTGCTGTTATCTGTTCTCTGTTTGACCATAAATTACGACGTAACTCAATATCATATTATTCATAGAACAGCAGGATACAAAACACGTCATATCTATAAAATATTGCTTTATCTATTAAATCGGCTAACTGTAGTCATTACAATGAAAATTATGTGCGTATATGGGGCCTCATGGTTAATAGAACAACATTAACTTGATGACTCGCTTAATATTAATGGTTCAGTAGTGAACCCCGCTGTGATGGCCGCGGGGAGCTGCCTGAACGTTGCTGTTGTGTAGAGAGGTGAGTATTGTGCCGCGGTTTCTACTCCTCGGGAATCTTGTTTACTTGTCTACCATGCTGTCCATCTATCAATACTACTATACTATATGCTGCTACTAAATATAGCTCTACTGATAGTACTAGGTTACGGCTAGAGGTGAACCTGATGACCCTGACCTGGACTGACCTAACTGCACTAGGACAATAATGATCGTACACGGAAGACCCACTCGTAATAGGGAGACTGGTCGGAATAAATGAGTCGGATGGCAAAGAATGTTTTTCAGAACGAACTGAATATCTCTCAAAATAGATGAAGATGCCCAAGTAATGCTACATCTGGCTGACTCTTTCTGCTCTTTCTTCTTCTTTTCAATGTATATGATTATTTCTTCCTTCGAATCTGCCTTCCTCCACGACCGCTTGGCTTACCCTTCCTTGCCTTCCCCCTCCCGCGTACCACCTTCGCCTCTCGCCTCATCCTCAAGCTCCACTCTTCCTCCCTCCATCACCCCTACCCTCCCCCACTACACCCCTCCCCCCTCCACTACACCCCAACCTCCCTTCCAGCTAACCCTTCCCTCCCTCCACTACAACCCCTCCTTTTCCTCCACTACAACCAATCCCCTCCGTCCACTTACAAAACCCCCTCCGTATGGCCCTCTCTCCACCCTTCCCCGCAGTCCCCGCTTCCACTTTGCACGTCACTAAATTTCCTCCTTCCTTCTCATCACGCCTGCCTGCCGCCCCCCTGCCTATCCCTCAAGCCTGGCTATAGAGCCATAGCTCCTCCGCGGGGGCGAAGCTGAAGCGCCGCTAGCTAAACACGCGCCTGTCAACACTCGCCAGGCAAAGTTTCCTCCCACGTCCACACGATTCCCCCGTCTTGCTCGTCTGCCTTGTCTCTGCAGGCTCGCAATCTGTGCCGTACTTTTCTGACTCCTTCCAAGACGTTTGGCACAATTAGCTTAACCCCTTGAAGACCCGAGCGTAATTTACCATGTAATTTAGCTACCGTTAGACGATTTTTAGAGGAATATAAGCAATATATTTATGGATATGACCTGTTTATAATCCCTTGTCGACTTGACTATTTGGTATATTCAGTCCCTTTTCGTAATTTTATGGCTCGACAAACAACGATTTTTTTATAGCAAGTGGAAAAGATCTGGGCGTGAAGGGGTTATTACTTTATAGAAGTTAGTCAGCGTGAGTCATCATTCTTTCATCATACCATCTAACCTAGTGGACCCCACCATGGTGTCAGGTGTGGCCCGCCAGTCCTCTGAGGCAGCTGTTTTAAGACTGCCTCCGACCACCAGCGGCTGGGAACCCTCCTGGTGGTATTATGGTGAACCTTCCGACGATGTGGAATTCTCGCCAAAAACAAACTAAGAACTCGTCGTCGAGGGAAATTTTATTACCCTAACCCTGGACAATGGTCTCCTATCTAATAACCCTAACTGATCAAGCTCAACGATGTATTTTCATCCCGATAGAAGAACACGGGGTACACGTGAGTCATGTATTATTGTCCTGAATATCCCAAGAACTGGAACACCGACCGACGGCGGCAAGAGTTTCCCGATCGCGACAGTTCCAGGTACCCTCCTGGTGGTGCGATTGTCAGTCGGCATTTTCCGTGACTCCGACACCAAGGATGCGCGAGACGGTCTGGGAAAATGTTGGTGGCCTTTGCGAGGTGATGAATGAGTGAAGACCGTGCTATGGATTATGCAGCAGCGTTTAACGGTAGGGATTCGGTGACAAGAGGGGAGGGTGATCATTGCTCGTGCTTCCGTTTACTTTGTTCGATTCGCCGTTTTTTGGGGGGGGGGGAGAAAAGGTCTGGCCGAGGGTCTCACTGCCGCCCAAGTAAGGTTGTTTCTGGTCGCCCCGCAGCTGCCCCGCCAGGCTGAGTAAAGAGTGGCCTCTTTTTTCCTGACGCGAGAAGTTAAAGACTCGCTATCCCCCCAATATGGAAAACTGGCCGAGTAGTCAGAACGTACTTTTGTAGAAATTTTCAATCCCGGACAAGAGAAGCTAAGACAAGTCGCTAATAGAGCAATACAGATAATATAATCATGGCTCCCGGCGGCGGGCTGCACCGCCCTGCCTGGCCGGCTCCCGCGACATTTTTTTCCGCATAATGTCTATCCACATCCAGCACCGATATACATTCTCGCTTTCTTAATGGCACAGTAATTTATCACGGAGCAATAATGAATAGGACGTGATGATGAGGGACGTCCTCCCGTGCCCGCCCATGAACGGCAGAAGGACGCGCTGAGTCCTCTATCTTATTATTAATACTTTTTTACCGGGGACTTCCTGCAAACTGCCCTACGACTTCCTGCACTGGCCTATGCAAACGGCTCGCCTAAGTCCCTTGTGTTGAAGAGAAGGACTCCGTGGTGGTTCTGATCCCTTGTGCAAAGCTAAAGCTTTGGCCGTTTTTAGGTCAAATTCGTGGTGGCCTGAGGCGTGGGTGCGTGGGCGTAACGGCTCACAGGCCTCCATCCTGCCTTGGCCACATCATTAGCGCGGCTTTGACTGCAGCCAGACGCCCTGCGGCTGCCTCCACGGTGAAAATATAGCGAGTTTGGTTTTGTTGTTGTATTTATTCACATATATAGTCTAGAAGTGTCTGTTTTGGTCCCATTATTCGATATTTTCAGATAAAAAACTATCCTTCTGTTCTATGTTCACTCAAACCTCGTAACATTAATTCAAGGTATGTGTAATTTGAAATACCCGTGCACTTGTTTGCCCTATTGAGATGGAAACATCAGTTCGGAATTCAATTGTTTTTCTAATAACAAATGCTGTGATGCACACACGGATGTCAAAAAGGCGACACATCGTAAATAATTGGCAGTGGCATTCACCTATATCGCAGGACGAAACTATTTATTTCTGATGTTTTGACTGCGCCCATGATGAAATGCGTCACTCGGTTTGTGGTCGGAAATCAAATGTTTGTTTACGGGTGTGGGTGCCCGCCCCCGCCCCTCCCGCCCCGCCCCGCAAACACGTTGCTCCGCTTCGCACTGCCGTAGTAATTATCATTTTTCTGTTTATCTTGAATATCATCTGTTATTAAGCAAACCCACATTCTAACCTAACCTACCTTAATTTCTGATTTTACCAACTTATTAAACCCGTATCTGGCTGAAATAATGGTACATTTTCTGTAGTATATGTATCGCCATTATTATTCATTGCGCCAAAGCGAAATGGGGTTCAAAAGACTCAGAATGAAGAAATCTACACTATGAGTAGGTAAGAATCCTCGAACTTTGAAAGCCCACTACCGAAATAATACCGAAGCATCCTACGGCTGTGGTCCTTAGCGCAGGGTGGATTCTTTTTAAAAACAACCATCGTAAACGTAACACTTAAGGGGGGGGGAGGCTATGTCCTTGGCCAAAACGTCCGTGGCCAAAACGTCCGTTTCCAAAACGTCCGTGGCCAAAACGTCCGTGTCCAAAAACGTCCGTGGCCAAAACGTCCGTGGCCAAAAACGGTCCGTATCCAAAACGTCCGGGGCCAAAACGTCCGTGGCCAAAACGTCCGTATCCAAACGTTTTCCGTGGCCAAAACGTCCCGTGGCCTAAACGTCCGTGGCCAAAACGTTCGTATCCAAAACGTCCGTGGTCAAAACGTCCGTGGTCAAAAGGTCGTGGCCAAAAAGTCCGTGGCCAAAAAAGTCCGTGGTCAAAAGGTCCGTTTGGGCCCAAAAGGTCCGTGGCCAAAACGTCCGTGTCCAAAAGGTCCGTGGCAAAAAGGTTCCGTGGTCAAAACGTCCGTGGCCAAAAGGGTGTGGCCAAAAGGTCCGTGGCCAAAACGTCCGTGGTCAAAACGTCCGAGGTCAAAAGGTCCGTGGTCAAAACGTCCGTGGTCAAACGTCCGAGGTCAAAAGGTCCGTGGTCAAAAGGTCCTGGTCAAAACGTCCGAGGTCAAAATGTCCGTGGTCAAAACGTCCGAGGTCAAAGGTCCGTGGTCAAAACTCCGTGGTCAAAAACGTCCGTTGGTCCCAAAAGTCATGGCTAAAAGATCCGTGGTCAAAAGGTCCGTGGCCAAAGCGTCCGTAGTCAAAAGGTCCGTGGCCAAAACTTTTCCGTGGCCCAAAAGGGTCCGTGGTCAAAACGTCCGGGGCCCAAAAACGTCCCGTGGTCAAAATGTCCGTGGCCAAAAACGTCTGTGGCAAAAACGTCCGTGGTCAAAACGTCCGTGGGCCAAAACGTCAGTGGTCAAAACAAACGTGGTCAAAACGTCCGTGGTCAAAAAACGTCCGTGGTCAAACGTCAGGGTCAAAACTTTCAGTGGTCAAAACGAACGTGGTCAAAACGTCAGTGGTCAAAACGTCCTTTGGTCAAAACGTCGTGGTCAAAACGTCAGTGGTCAAAACGTCAGTGGTCAAAACGTCAGTGGTCAAAACGTCCGTGGTCAAAACGTCCCGGGGCCAAACGTCCTTTGGGCCCAAAACGTCCGTGGTCAAACGTCCGTGGCCAAAAACGTCTGTGGCCAAAAACGTCCATGGTCAAAACGTCCGTGCCAAAACGTCAGTGGTCCAAAACGAACGTGGTCAAAACGTCCGTGGCCAAAACGTCTGTGGCCAAAACGCCCCATGGTCAAAACCGTTCGTGTTCAAACGTCAGTGGTCAAAACGAACTTTGGTCAAAACGTCGTGGTCAAAACGTCAGTGGTCAAAAACGAACGTGGTCAAAACGTCCGTGGCCAAAACGTCCGTGGTTTCAAAACGTCCTACTCCCTGTAATCACGATCCCATGCCAGGGCGGGTCACTTACGAGGTCCAATTACGACCACTTACGAGGCAAGAATAATACGAACATTTGGCGCAGAGGCTTCATTACATCGGCCGCGTCATTCCTGGACTGCCTCTGCTGATTTTTGGGGGTTTACTAAATTTCTCCCCCAATGAATGTTGGAGGGAGGTTTGTTTTCACCCCGATCTGTCTGTTGTTTGTTTGTTGTGTTTGTTTGTTAGTGTCAGGATTTCTCGAAAAGTTACAAATATATTTGGCCAAACTTGGTTAAAACCAGGTCTATAAAAAGGAAGAAAATATATTAAAGAATATAGTATATAAGGAAGAACTGATTAAAGTTTTGGATGAAATCGAATCACAACTGTTGCCATGGCAACCATTGATACATTTTCGGGCGGAGGTATGCGCTCTACTGAGTGCCCCCCCCCCCCCTAGTTACCTCCGCCAACGAAAATTGGAGGGGTTATGTTTTCACCCCGATCTGTCTGTTTTGTCTGTTTGTTAGTGTACAGGATTTCTCGAAAAGTTCGAAAAGATTTGGACCAAAATCGGTATACCCAAATCTATTTGGTATAAGAAAGAACTGATTTAATTTTGGATAAATCTATTGACAGCTGTTGCCATGGCAACCAATTGATGAAGTATTCGGCCGGGCTCATACTGACTGCAAGTATATTATATATATAATATATATATATATAGGTATATATATATGATATATATAGTAATATTAATATATTATTATATATCATATATAATATATATATAAATTTTATATTATATATATATATTTTTTATAATATTATATTATATATATATATACATATATAATTTTTTATTTTATAAAATTTAAAAATATTTAAAATTTTATATATATATTTTTAATATATATATTATTTTTATATAAAAATAATATATGATGTAATATATATTTTATATATGATATAATATATGAAAAATTTAAATGGGGG
>JACEEZ010018163.1:5000-10000 GCA_016584305.1 Chionoecetes opilio
GCCGTGCACTTCAATGCCCCTGCAGCAGTGACCCCTGGTATATAAATCCCGATGGTGGTCACTAACTGACAGGGCCCTTACTGAACCACAGCCCGTCACATGTCAAAAGTTGTAGTAGTGACCGTTTACTCGGGGCTGTCTGAGACGTGTGGGAAAAACTGGGAGGAGGAGGAAGAGGAGGAGGAAGGAGGGGGAGGAGGAGGAGGAGGAGGAGGAGGAGGAGGAGGAGGAGGAGGAGGAGGAGGAGGAGGAGGAGGAGGAGGAGGAAAAAATGAGGGAGTTCATCGGAAAATATTTGTTAACGAAGGAAATTTAGAGGAATGGAAAAATGAAGAGAAAGAGAGAAAGGGATGAGGAATTAAGAACCTTAGAGTATAATAAACTGTGGAGTGTGGAAGATAAAAGAAGATGAGAGAAAAGAGAGGAGGAGAAACAAAGCTCAGCATAATAATATATAGATTACTCGTTTATATTGGAAACTGCAAAATGATGGATAATTTGATCGATTTTTTTTTTTATAGAGAAATGAAGAATAAAAATGTGAAACGTTGATGAGAGAAAAACGGGGAGAGAGAGAGAGAGAGAGAGAGAGAGAGAGAGAGGAGAGAGAGAGAGAGAGAGGGGAGAGAGAAGAGAGAGAGAGAGGAGGAGAGAGAGAGAGAGAGAGAGGAGAGAGAGAGAGAGAGAGAGAGAGAGAAAAAAACAGAGAAACAGGGAGAGAGAGAAAAGGGGAAAAGGAGGAGAGAGAGAGAGAAGAGAGGAGAGAGAGAGAGAGAGAGAGGGGAGAGAGAGAGAGAGAGAGGAGAGAGAGAGGAGAGAGAGAGGAGAAAAGAGAGAGAGAGAGAGGAGAGAAGGAGAGGAGAGAGAGAGAGGAGGCAGGAGAGAGAGAGAGAGAGATAAACAGGAGAGAGAGATAAACAGAGAGATAAACAGAGAGAGGAGGAGAGAGAGAGAGAGAGAGAGAGGAGAAAAGAGAGAGAGAGAGAGAGAGGAGAGAGAGAGGAGAGGAGAGAGAAAAGTGAGAGAGAGAGTGAGAGAGAGAGCGAGAAACAGAGAGAAACAGGGAGAAAAACAGGAAGAAACAGGGAGAGAGAGAAACAGGAAGAGAAAGAGAAAGAGAGAGAGAGAGATAGAGAGAGAGAAAAGAGCCAGCAATCCAATTTGTATAATGGACTTTAGCCTAAGCCTCTCAACATTAGGGTTCAGAATCCCTCTTAACCTTCTGTCGACCGCTGCTTTCCCCTTGTTTTTAAGAGTCCGTAATGAGACTTGACGATTTGGAAGCACTTGTGAATGTATACAATAAGAGGAAAAATAAAATAAGTGGATCCGATTTACTGACGTATTTAGCAAAGACGAGATTCGAAGTTTGATTTTATAGTAAAGGTGGTGGTGGTTGTGGTGGTTGTGGTGGTTGTGGTGGTGGTGGTGGTGGTGGTTGTGGTGGTGGTTGTGGTGGTGGTGGGGTGGTTGGGGTGGTGGTGGTTTGTGGTGGTGGGGGTGGTGGTGGTGGTGGTGGTGGTGGTGGTTGTGGTGGTGGTGGTGGTTTTGGGGTGGGGTGGTGGTGGTTGTGGTGGTGGTGGTGGTGGTTGGTGGTGGTGGTGGTGGTGGTTTTGGTGGTGGTGGTGGTTGTGGTGGTTGTGGTGGTGGTTGTGGGTGGTGGTGGTGGTTGTGGTGGGGGGGTGGTTGGTGGTGGTGGTGGTGGTGGTGGTGGTGGTGGTGGTGGTGGTTGTGGTGGTGGTAGTTGTGGTGGTGGTGGTGGGTTGTGGTGGTGGTGGTGGTGGTTGGGGGGTGGTGGTGGTGGTGGGTTTTGGTGGTGGTGGTGGGGGTGGTGGTGGGTTGTGGTTGTGGTGGTGGTGGTGGTGGTGGTGTGGTGGTGTTTTTTGGGGGGTTGGTGGTGGTGGTGGTGGTGGTGGTGGTGGGTTGTGGTGGTGGTGTGGTGGTGGTGGTGGTGGTGGTGGTTTGGGGGTGGTGGGGTGGTGGTGGTTGTGGTGGTGGTGGTGGGGGTGGTGGTGGTGGTGGTGGTTGGTGTGGTGGTGGTGGTGGTGGTGGTGGTGGTGGTGGTGGTGGTGGTTTGGTTGTGGTGGTGGTTTTGGTGGTGGTTTGGGGGTGGTGGTGGTGGTGGTGGTGGTGGTGGTGGTGGTTGTGGTGGTGGTGGTGGTGGTGGTGGTGGTGGTGGTGGTGGTGGTGGTTTGGTGGGGGTGGGGTTGTTGGTTTTGGGTGGGGTGGTTTGGGGGGGTTGTGGTGGTGGGGTGGTGGTGGTGGGGTGGTGGTGGTGGTTGTGGTGTGGTGGTTTGGTGGTTGTAGTTGGGGGGTGGTTGTGGTGGTGGTGGTGGTTGGGTTGTGGTGGTGAGGTTACTGTTCATTAATGGCTAAAAAATGACGAAAAAATAGACCACCTCCTCCTCCTCCTCCTCCTCCTCCTCCTCCTCTCCTCCTCCTCCCCCTTCCCCCTCCTCCTCTCCTCCAAAACCTCAATAGTTTTGAAACAAAATAGAAGTACACATACAGTCTCATATTCCTATTCCTCCTCCTCCTCCTTCCTCCTCCTCCCCTCCTCCTCCTCCTCCTCCCCCCCCCCTCCTCCTCCTCCTCCTCTTCCCCTCTCCTCTTCCTCCTCCTCCTTTTCCTCTTCTTTCCCATTCCGCCACTACTAACTTCCTGATAGATATAAAGTTTATCATGACCAATAGGGTTGAGTGGAGGGTGACAAAGGATGCTACAGGTAAACACAAGCCAATTAGCCGCCTCACCTCAGGCTTGACGCACGCACGCACACACACACACACACACACACACACACACACATACACACACACACACACACACACACACACACACACACACACACACACCTTGCTAATTGGGGCTTTGCATGCAAGCGGTATATAGAACTACACGTGTGCAAATATATAATACACAGGGATATATGCATCAAACCACGTGTTACCTCTCTCTCTCTCTCTCTCTCTCTCTCTCTCTCTCTCTCTCTCTCTCTCTCTCTCTCTTCTCTCTCTCTCTCTCTCTCTCTCTCTCTCTCTCTCTCTCTCTCTCTCATTCCAGGAAGACTGATTTTTTTTCCAATATTTTCATGGTTCTTAATTACTACGCCGAAAATGCATTGGATAAAAGGAAATGCATAAGGAAAGAGGGAATAATTAAAAAGAATGAAGCCGAGAGAGAGAGAGTGAGAGTGAGAGAGAGAGAGAGAGAGAGAGAGAGGGGAGAGATGAGAGAGGACGGAGGAGGAGAGATGAGAGAGAGGGAGAGAGAAGAGACGAGAAGAGAGAGAGAGAGAGAGAGAGTAAGAGAGAGAGAGTAAGAGAGAAAGAGAGCTATTTCTCAGAATTACTCTCCCGCAGGAAGGATAAGCAGCCTCGATTACAAGTGTGTTTCCAAGAATTTCGCTTTTCATAAATCATGAAATCAATACCGGGAGGAGGGAGGCGACAGTACGCAAGGTCGAGATTCCTGTGAAGATCGAGGATGTTTTGGTCTTTATGGTCCGTCTCTTGTATGTCTCCCCTTGACAAAGAGGAGAAATGAGTGCTTAGGGAGGAGGAGGAGGAAGAGGAGGAGGAGGAGGAGGAGGAGGAGGAGGAGGAGGAGAATTAGGAGAAAGTTGGGTGAAATGCTGGAAGCTTTGAGACGAAAGGGTTGTCACAGATTTTTTTTTCTCTTCTTTCCTCTCCTCTCTCTCTTCTCCTCTCCTCTCTTCTCTCTCTCTCTCTCTCTCTCTCTCTCTCTCTCTCTCTCTCTCTCTCTCTCTCTCGCTCTCTCTCTCTCGTATCATCCAAACTGAATTCAAATATGTTAATTCAAATTCCACTTCCTTTTCCTTCTCCTCTTCCTTCTCCTCCTCCTCTTTCTTGGTCACTCTCTTCCTCTATCTTCTTCCTTTCTTCATTCTCTCACTCTTCTTGCTCTTCCGTTTCTTCGTCACTTTGATTCCTTATCACAAGCGATCGATAGCTGGTTATATTTCCACCTCAAAAAAGTTGGGACATTTAGGAGGAGGAGGAGGAGGAGGAAGAGAGGGAGGAGGGAAAGGAGTTGTTACCCCCCATTCTCTCTCTCTCTCTCTCTCTCTCTCTCTCTCTCTCTCTCTCTCTCTCTCTCTCCGCTCTCTCTCTCTCAAACCGAAATTCCCTTTGTCATTTATTCGTATCCAAAGTTTTTCAATCTCACAAGTCAAATAAAGATAAATAAAAAGGGATCAACGGCAACTCCTTAGCGACACAGAGGCTTCAGAGACTTCGAGACACAATGCTTCAGAGGCTTCGAGACTCAGAGACTTCGGACTCAGGACAGAACAGGACTCAGAGACTTCGAACACCTTCCCGGCGACCTGCACGTCAACACACTACGAACCACTAACACCTGGAGTGCCTAATAAATATCAAACGAACCACCACCACTGAACCCTTGAACCCAATACCCGAAACTCAATAAAGCCTAGAACGACTCCCTCAGCGAGACAAGCTTCGAAATCTCAGTGCCTCAAAGCAATATATCGTTTTCTGTGGGAACTCCGCTGCTCTGAACTCTCTTCTATACGAAAACGAAGCAGATATGAAGCCCTGACTCCCGTTTATATCCTTTGTAGCGAAAAGAGAAGAAAAAAACACGCCGAGAGAGACAAACTGATTCACAATTTCGATTCGGAGCGTTTCGAAACTACTGTGTTGATGTCTGGATTAGAGAGGTCAAAGACTACTCTATACAGTATATAGTAGTCTTTGGTGAGGCATCTAGGAAGGCGTTGCGGGAGGGACAGAGGGACGGGCGGGAGGGAAACAAATAAGGGGATAGTAAGAGGTGGAAGAGGGGGAGAGGAGGAGGTGGAGAAGGAGGAGGTGAAGGAGGTGGAAGAGGAGGCGGGGAAGATGGAAGAGGAGGCGGGGAAGGTGGAAGAGGTGGTGGAGGAGGTGGAAGAGGAGGCGGAGGAGGCGGGAAGGTTGAAGAGGATGAGGAAGAGGGGAAGAGGAGGCGGGGAAGGT
>JACEEZ010018163.1:15000-35000 GCA_016584305.1 Chionoecetes opilio
CAGACAGGCAAAGAGAGACAAACAGACAGACAGACAGACAAAGAGACAAACAGACAGACAGACAAAGAGAGACAAACAAACAGACAGACAAAGCGATACAAACAGACAGACAGACAAACAGACAGACAGACAAAGAGAGACAAACAGACAGACAGACAAAGAGAGACAAACAAACAGACAGACAAACAGACAGACAGACAAAGAGAGACAAACAGACAGACAGACAAAGAGAGACAAACATACAGACAGACAAAGACAGACAAACAACAAGACAGACAAGAGAGACAAACAAAAACAGACAGGACAAAACACAGACAGACAGACAAAGAGAGACAAACAAACAGACAGACAAAGACAGACAAACAAACAGACAGACAAAGACAGACAAACAAACAGACAGACAAAGACAGACAAACAAACAGACAGACAAAGACAGACAAACAAACAGACAGACAAAGACAGACACAAACAGACAGACAACACAGACAAACAAGACAGACAGACAAAGACAGACAAAACAACAGACAGACAAAGACAGACAAACAGACAGACAGACAGACAAAGACAGACAAACAAACAGACAGACAAAGACAGACAAACAAACATACAGACAAAGACAGACAAACAAACAGACAGACAAAGACAGACAAAGACAGACAAACAAACAGACAGACAAAGACAGACAAACAAACAGACAGACAAACAAACAGACGGACAAAGACAGACAAACAAACAGACAGACAAAGACAGACAAACAAACAGACAGACAAAGACAGACAAACAAACAGACAGACAAAGACAGACAAACAAACAGACAGACAAAGACAGACAAACAGACAGACAGACAAAGAGAGACAAACAAACAGACAGACAAAGACAGACAAACAAACAGACAGACAAAGACAGACAAACAGACACAGACAAAGACAGACAAACAGACAGACAGACAAAGACAGACAAACAGACACAGACAAAGAGAGACAAACAGACAGACATACAAAGACAGACAAACAGACAGACAGACAAAGCGAGACAAACAAACAGACAGACAAAGACAGACAAACAGAGACAGACAAAGAGACAAACAAACAGACAGACAAAGACAGACAAACAGACAGACAGACAAAGAGAGACAAACAGACAGACAGACAAAGAGAGACAAACAAACAGACAGACAAAGACAGACAAACAGACAGACAGACAAAGAAGACAAACAGAACAGACAGACAAAGAAGACAACAAACAGACAGACAAAGAAGACAAACAAGACAGACAGACAAAGACAGACAAAACAAACAGACAGACAAAAAGACAAAACAAACAGACAGACAAAGACAGACAAACAGACAGACAGACAAAGAAGACAAACAACAGACGACAGACAAAGAGAGACAAACAACGACAACAAGACAGACAAAGACAGACAGACAAAGAGAGACAAACACAGACAGACAGACAGACAAAAGAGAACCCAAAAAGGACAGACAACAAAGACAACAAACAGACAACAGACAGCAAGAGAGACAAACAGACAGACAGACAGACAAAGAGAGACAAACAGACACAGACATACAAAGAGACACATACAGACGCACAGACAAAGACACACAAACAGACAGACAGACAAAGACACACAAACAGACAGACAGACAAAGACACACAAACAGACAGACAGACAAAGACACACAAACAGACACAGACAAAGACACACAAACAGAACAGACAAAGACAGACAAACAAACAGACAGACAAAGAACAACAAACAGACAGACAGACAGACACACAAACAGACAGACAGACAAAGACACACAAACAGACAGACAGACAATGCACAAACCTCAGCTTTTACAAACATGTGACAATACGCCTAGACTACCTTTAATTAATGGTATATTTTTATTTTATTTAATTAGTCGATCAAGTTAGAGCCACTTAACTGTCGCCCCCACAAGACGAAATTATCTGAACTCGACATTTACTGAATTGGAAACAAAAAATTCTAGAACACTATTAATTTTGAGAGACAAAAAAACATTGACTCATTACTGAATGAATTACAAAATTTCAACAACTCGTACTTTATTGAATTGAGAACAAAAATTCCGAAACTCTACTGAAAGAACAAAAAATACAGATCACATGCTCTACTAAACAATCGACTACGAAGTTACGTGCCGGACAGTCAGCTAAGAGATGAGGAATTACCCATACAAGCACTAAACTGTAGACGTTAAAAAGTTTTTCGCCTCATCAACTTTGCTCCTCGTAAACAGTAAAGTAAAGTTCTAGAAATTTTTAGTTCACAATTCAAGTAGAGTTCAGGAATTTTTTAGTTCTCAATTCAAATAAAGTAGAGTTTTAGAAAAGTTTTGTTCGCAATTTAACTAAAGTAGAGATAAAAAAAAAATATTTGTTCACAATTCAAATAAAGTAGAGTTCTAGAATTTTTTAGTTCACAATTCAAGTAAAGTAGAGTTCTAGAATGTTCAGTGTGGAGGAGGGAGACAGTTAAATGGTGTAAGTGATTTACTAATAAAATCAAAATAACAAATATAACATTAAGATAAAAGGCAACGAACTCTAACTGACTGTCTTCCATCTCATAAACACCACTGTACTTTTGCTTCTCTTGCCATGTATTATCTTTATTTACTTATATTATATTTATTTACTTTATTTACTTGCTATCTATTTATCTTTGTCACTATTTTCATGCTTATTACTTATCCAAACTTGCTAATTGCTTGCCTCCCCCCCCCCCCTCCTGCTGCTGATTCGGTGCATAAGACTGTCTACTTACTCTAATCCCTAGTCTATCCATCTTACTAATGCAATAGTTAACTAGTATACTCCCTCTTTCATCCCTTTGACTAGTAAAATCTAGAACTCCTATCCTGAGTCTAGTTTTTCCCCTTCAAAATACTGAAACTCTTTAAGAACAGAGTGGAAAGACACCGCAAAAATTAGATTGGCAGACTTTTCTTTCTCAAGTCTTTACACACACACACACACACACACACACACACACACACACACACACACACACACACACACACACACACACACACACACACACACACACACACATACATACACACACACACATACACACACACACACACACACACACACACACACACACACAAAACACACACACACACACACACACACACACACGAGTGATTACTACATTGCGAGATCCTGCACTGAGCTCTTTGCATTTGTCAGCAGCATGAGGAAGATTGGAGCGGAAAAGAGACTACAAAGAATTAATATCGAAAGTCAGGTAAGATTGAGAGCAAACAGACACAGAGAGAAAGTTGCGTAAAGAGCAAGTGGGACAAAACAGGAAGGCATTGAGGAGGAGGAGGAGGAGGAGGAGGAGGAGGAGGAGGAGGAGGAGGAGGAGGAGGAGGAGGAGGAGGAGAAGGAGGAGGAGGAGTTAAGGGCAGTGCTGAGACAGGAGGAGACAGGTGGGTCGAGGTAGGAAGGCCGGAGTCTCAGCCTGCTTTGTTTCCTCTTAGAATGAGTTAAAAGTTGCGAGAAGGAGCCAGGGAACCACAAAAGAACCTATCAGAACTTGTGGACCGAGGAGAAGGTGGAGTTGGTGGAGATGAAAAGGGTGGAGTCAATGGAGGAGAGTGGAAAGAGTGGAAGAGGTGGAAGAGGGTGAGGAAGACGACAGAGGGGAGGGAGAGGAGGTGGACGAGGAGGAGAAAAATATTAGAGAGACGACAGGGAATTTAAAGTTTGAAATATAAATCTAAGAATGGAATTGAAAAATATGTATAGAACTAAGCTGGGCATAATGTAATCCGCTTCCATCTGCATCTCACGATAGATACGTAAACCAAAGAGAAACACAATACATGCTTAAAGAAGATAATGTTTTCTACCAGTCTTACTAATAAAAGAAAAACACAAGCAAAAAAAAAATAGACAAAAAAAAGTTCTCGAGCCAACAAAAACAAGATCAAACTGTATTTTTCAAAGTAGTTTTCTTTCGTTGAATAATTAATCGAACAATTCACCTTTTTTTCATGTAATACGAGGCCGTTATAATTGCCATCAAATATTTCCATAAAAAATAACAATAATAATAGTAACAACAACAACTACAACTACAGCAGCAACAATAAGATTTTCACTATTGTAGTATTTTTAGAGACCTTGTTGCTTCTAATTACATACGATTATCATTAACTATCATTATTACTATTATCATTATTATTATTATTATTATTACTATTACACTTACCTCCAATCTCTCTCTCTCTCTCTCTCTCTCTCTCTCTCTCTCTCTCTCTCTCTCTCTCTCTCTCTCTCTCTCTCTCTCTCTCTCTCTCTCTCTCTCTCTCTCTCTCTCTCTCTCTCCATACGTCCTTCCTCCTCCACGGCTGTCCTCCTCCTCTTCCCCCTTCTCCTCCTCCTCCTCCTCCTCCTCCTCCTCCTCCTCCTCCTCCTCCTCTTCCTCTTCCTCTTCCTCCTCCTCCTTCTACTACTCCTCCTCCTACTCCTCCTCCTCCTACTCCTCCTCCTCCTCCTCCTCCTCCTCTTTCTATCCTTTTCTCACTATTGCTTTCCTCTTATTCTGCCTATCCCATTTTTTTTATCTTACATTCTAATTTTTTCCCTACGTTATTTCCCTCCTATTACAAAAAAATTCCCTTGTATTACTACCCTTCCATTCCGTATTATCTTATATATTATCTTTTCTTCATAGTCCATTCGATTTGTTCCTCCTTTGTTCCTCCATTCTACCTTTTTCCTACATTATTTTCATCTAACTCTTAATTCATTTGCTACGTTACATCTTTTCATTCTCGATTTCTAAACATGACATCCCATTCTATTTATATTTCGTTTCTTCCTTTAGTATAACACTGTAGGGCAAAAACACACTTTCCCGTGACACATTACTAATCAATTAATTTAATATTTATTTATCATCATACCTTCCTACGAATTCAATGTTTTGTGACAGGAGTGACAAGACACCTCCCGAACAAAATTGGCCCACCCTCCTTTCTCTATTCTCTTACTGTCTGTATTATAGGAACTGGCAACTAAACGGGCTTTTAGTCACCCCTTTTTTTGTCCTTGGCCAGTCCTTTGTAATGTAAAAAAAACAAGAAAATATACGAATGCCTTCTGTAATTCCCTCACCTCACTAAAATCATTCCTTTCCTCTTCTCTTCCTCCTCCTCCTCCTCCTCCTCCTCCTGGAAAAAGAGCAAAGTCTACAACAGGCAGTCACCCGCCGCGCCAGGTTGCCTAATGTGTGTAACGAGCTCATCTTTGCCTAATTAGCTCGCCGCGTTCTGAATGAGTTGTGTAGTTGTCGCCTGTGTCAACTTTAACGTGAGGCGAAAACTGGCACACGAGAACACAAGACTCAAAACGCTTACAGAATTCCACGCCTGAATAAAGCGACTTAACGTGAACACTTGTCAGACTAATTATCTTTTTTTGTATTTGCCTTGTCTCTTTCTCTCTATTTCTCTCTTTCTCCTGTGCTTGATTTTTTTTTCTTTAACCCCTTCACGCCCATATCTTTCCTTTGTTACATAAAATCGTCTGTTGTTAGCCATAGAATTACAAAAAGTAACTAAATAAACAAAAATAGCTAGTGGACAAAGCTACTTAAACAGGTCATATCTATAAAATATTGCTTATATTCACTAAAAATCGTTAATGGTACCCAAATTACAATGGAAATTACATTCTGGGCCTCAAGGGGTTAAGGGAGTCAACAAAAATTGTGAGAAAAAAAAGGTTGTTTGACTTTTATAGCTGTCACAAGGCGAGTGAAATTTAAATGCCAATCAAAATCTAACGGTAGTAGTTATATTGATGAATCCAGAACACATGTTGTCGTTTTCCTCACAGTATTAACTCTCTCGGATTGAACATACAACATAGCCTACCCATTACCGACAAAAGTCCCGAACATTGCACTTTTGATCACGACGGTCACCTGCATGCATGAGTCACCCCTTAATATAGCCCCTTCACGCTCAGATCTTTCCTTTGCTATAAAAAATGTCTGTTGTCGAGCCATAAAATTACGAAAAGTAACTGAATATACCACATTAGTTAGTGGACAAGGATACTAAACAGGTCATATCTATAAAATATTCCTTATATTCACTAAAAATCGTCTAGTGGTATCCAAATTACAATGGAAATTACGCTCTGGGCCTCAAGGGGTTAAAAAGAGTCATGGTTGGTGAAAACTACGCGGCTACCCATGAGTTTCATCTACCAATTGTCTGATGGAGTCTAAAATCCGGCTCTAGTCTGATAGTAAAGTCTCTAGTCTAGTAAAGTCTAGTCTGAAAGTTTCTAGTTTAGTAAAGTCTAGTCTGAAAGTTTCTAGTTTAGTAAAGTCTAGTCTTTAAGTCTCTAGTCTAGTAAAGTCTACCGTAGATAACACTATAGTCGCCAGTCACTTTTGCCACTGCACTAATGTCACCAGGCACAATATATTACGAATTTTAGCATCACTACAGACTTTTATGTGCCACTGAAGACATGTAGTGTGATGTACATAATATAAACTACTGTGTATCATCTTCAGTGGCACATACAAATCAGTAGTGATGCTAAAATACGTAATATATTGTGCCTGGCGACATTAGTGCAGTGGCAAGTGACTGGCGACTATAGTGTTATCTACGGTAGTCAGAAAGTCTCTAGTCTAGTAAAGTCTAGTCAGAAAGTCTCTAGTCTAGTAAAGCCTAGTCAGAAAGTCTCTAGTCTAGTAAAGTCTAGTCTGAAAGTCTCTAATCTAATAAAGTCTAGTCAGAAAGTCTCTAGTCTAGTAAAGTCTAGTCAGAAAGTCTCTAGTCTAGTAAAGTCTAGTCTGAAAGTCTCTAGTCTAGTAAAGTCTAGTCTGAAAGTCTCTAATCTAATAAAGTCTAGTCTGAAAGTCTCTAGTCTAGTAAAGTCTAGTCTGAAAGTCTCTAACCTAGTAAAGTCTAGTCAGAAAGTCTCTAGTCTAGTAAAGTCTAGTCAGAAAGTATCTAGTCTAGTAAAGTCTAGTCAGAAAGTATCTAGTCTAGTAAAGTCTAGTCAGAAAGTCTCTAGTCTAGTAAAGTCTAGTCTGAAAGTCTTTTGTCTAGTAAAGTCTAGTCTGAAAGTCTTTTGTCTAGTAAAAAACTGTCTGGTGGTTTATTCGGGAAAAAAAACATCTCCCTATGGGGCCCATCTAGGTTATTCTCGTATACAGTTGGTGGCAGTTTTAACCCCTGGAGATTTCCGCATGAGACCAGAGCAGCAGAGGGAGAAAATCATGAAAACCAGTGGGGGAAATAATTAGAAACGACGACAGAGGCGCCATCAAGCCACCTCCCATCCTCCTTTAGGCTTTGTGAGAGGCTGGAGATACATAGGAAGAATACATAGGAAGAATACATAGGAAGAATACATAGGAAGAACAGATACCAGAAGACCTAGAAGATGTAGAGACTGAGTGAAAGAATACATAGGAAGAACAGATACTTGAAGACCTAGAAGATGTAGAGACTGAGTGGAAGAATACATAGGAAGAACAGATACTAGAAGACCTAGAAGATGTAGAGACTGAGTGAAAATTAACAACCCCAAAAGAAAATGAAAACCAGAACTAAAAGGAATGTATAGAAATATGAAGAGGTCAAAAACAGCACATAATAAAGTGAGAATGGCAACCGAAAACAAAGCTAAAAAGAAAAAGACAAAGAAATGAATGGAAAAAAATAGAGCGAGATAAGAACAACACATAAGGTAGAGGAATAAGGTTGGTAATGTTCACAGTGACAGTCGTAACAGGGGACATAGAAAGGGCCTTGAACAGTGATACTAAGAAACAGGGAGGCACCCAAGTGGAGGCATTAAGAGGAGGAGGAAGCGGTGGAGGTGGAGGAGGCGGAGGAGGAGGCGGAGGAGGTGGATGAGGAGAAGAGGAGGTGGAGGAGATGGTGGAAGGGGAGGAGGAGGTGGAGGAGGTGGAAGAGAGGAAGAGGAGGTGGAGGAGGTGGAGGAGGGGAAGAGGAGGAGGTGGAGGAGGCGGAGGAGGTGGATGAGGAAAGACGGAGGAGGTGGATGAGGAGAAGAGGAGGTGGAAGAGAAAAAGAGGAGGCGTGGCAGGTGGAAGAGGCTAAGGAGGTGGATAGGAGGAGGGGAGGAGGTGGAGGAGGGGAAGAGGAGGCGTGGAAGGTGGAAAAGGCTGAGGAGGAGGTGGATGAGGTGGAGGAGGTGGAGGAGAGGAAGAGGAGGAGGCGTGGGATGTGGAAGAGGCTGAGGAGGTGGAAGAGGAGGTGGAGGAGGTGGAAGAGGAGGAGGTGGAGGAGGTGGAAGAGGTAGAGGCTGAGGAGGTGGAAGAGGCTGAGGAGGTGGAAGAGTAGGAGGTGGAGGAGGTGGCAGAGGAAGAAGAAGAGGCGGGGGAACAGGGGGAGGAGGGGCAATAAAGGCGTATGTATAGGAAATCTCACCTTCTTTACACAGTAGGAGTAAGACAACCTCTGAATACGGAGCGTCCACGTAACACCAAGACAAAGGTAAGACTCCTCCCTTAATGACCTCTCTTACCTGTTTGTTTCCCTTGATTTACCCGGTACTGTTGCTGAAGGAGGGGAGGGAAGCGGGGTTTTTCCTTTTTAGTTAATATATTATCCAAAATAAAGCTTAAAGACAAGTTTGATTATTGTCTTCTGGAGTGTCTTGGCTTGAGGTATGAGTCTCTTGGGCAATAAGGTTTTTTCTTCTCTCTCTCTCTCTCTCTCTCTCTCTCTCTCTCTCTCTCTCTCTCTCTCTCTCTCTCTCTCTCTCTCTCTCTCTCTCTCTCTCTCTCTCTCTCTCTCTCTCTCTCTCTCTCTTTTCTTTTTCTTTTATTGATACAAATTAACAGTTTACAGAGAAGTTACATTCAACATTACATTGTAGCATAGTAACTTACAGACTAACGGTTACATTCTTCAAGCTCCCTATCTTAAAGTCTTACTCCGGTCCTTATAATAGTCACTTTATCACTATCACTCAGCTCTGCCCAGCAACCAGTCTCTCTCTCTCTCTCTCTCTCTCTCTCTCTCTCTCTCTCTCTCTCTCTCTCTCTCTCTCTCTCTCTCTCTCTCTCTCTCTCTCTCTCTCTCTCTCTCTCTCTCTCTCCACACACATACATGTTTAAGCATCAAGTCTATACAAGAGCTTCGGCTCAATGGACCAGGGCTTGTGATCATTATATCTATGTACTAGCCGCAAAGCCGCCCTCCGGGCGGACTTTTTGGCTAGCTCCTGCGGAGGGCTATTGGTGGGCCTTCGGCCCACCAAACACAGACTCTCCAGATAGCCCCTTCTAACTTTCCTGAAATGATGGATGTAGAAATGTATGTATTAACGCCAACCCATCACCCCCCACCCATTCACTCACCCATCACCCCACACCCATTACCCATCACCCCACCCATTCACTCGCCCATTACCCATCACCCTACATCTAGGTTTCCTCAATTCTCGCAACCCACTTTTTTTTTCCACAATTCTCGCTAATAGGTTGCTAAAAAAAAAAATTAAAAAGTGATCGGATCATCTCATAAATGGGCTTATAACCTTCCCCTGCTCAAGCCGGTTCCAAAAATGTGCCATATGAGGGGATTCCGCCACAGGGGGCGGCACCTGGAGCGGACACACACACACACACACGCACGCACACACACACACACACACACACACACACACACTTTCGCTTATATTATTAAATAACGGCCACCAAACACAGACTCTCCAGATAGCCCCTTCTAGCTTTCCTGAAATCATGGATGTAGAAATGTATGTATTAACGCCAACCTATTCACATCACCCCCAACCCATTCACTCACCCATTACCCATCACCCCCCCACCCATTCACTCACCCATTACCCCCCCACCCCCCACCCATTCACTCACCCATTATCCATCACCACACACCCATTCACTCACCCATTACCCATCACCCCCCATCTATTCCCTCACCCATCACCCCCCACCCATTCACCCATTCACTCACCCATTACCCACCACCCCCCACTCATTCACTCACCCATTATCCATCACCACACACCCATTCACTCACCCATTACCCATCACCCCCCATCTATTCCCTCACCCATCACCCATCACCCCCCACCCATTCACTCACCCATCACCCCACACCCATTACCCATCACCCCACCCATTCACTCGCCCATTACCCATCACCCTACATCAAGGTTTCCTCAATTCTCGCAACCCACTTTTTTTTCACAATTCTCGCTAATAGGCTGCTAAAAAAAGAAAAAGAAAAAAAGTGATCGGATCATCTCATAAATGGGCTTAAAACCTTCCCCTGCTCGAGCCGGTTCCAAAAATGTGCCATATGAGGGGATTCCGCCACAGGGGGCGGCACCTGGAGCGGACACACACACACACACACACACACACACACACACACACACACACACACACACACTTTCGCTTATATTATTATAGATGATAATTATGATATCTGAAAAAAAAAGGGCCAATCTCTCTCTCTCTCTCTCTCTCTCTCTCTTCTCTCTCTCTCTCTCTCTCTCTCTCTCTCTCTCTCTCTCTCTCTCATATAAACTACATAAGCTCAACGAAACGCAATATAATACGCTCTGATAAATCCTTCAACTCAATAACCTTCCTTTTCATCTTACAAAAGTCTGACACAAAAACGAAAATATTGAGAGTATCTGTTACGAGTAGACCAACAGACCAATGCCACTGTAGATACAAAGGTAGATATCGATACATAGATATAAAGCTACGGAAAATGTATGTACGGAGATATTGTCATCTAAAAAGTAAGATGTAAAGATGTAATAAGATAAGATGTTGTGATGTAAAAAAAAAAAAAAAAAAAAAAAAAAAAAATATATATATATATATATATATATCTATCTATAATAATATAAGCGAAAGTGTGTCTGTCTGTCTGTGTGTGTGTGTGTGTGTGGTGTGTGTGTGTGTGTGTGTGTGTGTGTGTGGTGGTATAGGTTCCGCCCCCCGTGGGGCCAAACACCTCATATGGCACATTTTTGGAATCAGGTTGACCAGGGGAAGGTCATAAGCCCACTTATGAGATGATCCGATCACTTCTTTTTTTTCTTTCTTTTTTTTAGCAGCCTATTAGCGAGAATTGTGAAAACAAAAGTGGGTTTCGAGAATTGAGGAAGCCTTTATGTAGGGTGATGGGTAATGGGTGAGTGAATGGGTGGGGTGATGGGTAATGGGTGTGGGGTGATGGGTGAGTGAATGGGTGGGGGGTGATGGGTTGGGGGTGATGGGTGATGGGTGAGGGAATAGGTGGGGGGTGATGGGTAATCTATAATAATATAAGCGAAAGTGTGCCTGTCTGTCTGTGTGTGTGTGTGTGTGTGTGTGTGTGTGTGTGTGTGTGTGTGTGTGTGTGTGGTGTGTGTGTGTGTGTTGTGTGTGTGTCTGGTATAGGTTCCGCCCCCCGTGGCGCAATCACCTCATATGGCACATTTTTGGAACCGGGTTGACCAGGGGAAGGTTTTAAGCCCAATTATGAGATGATCCGATCTTTTTTTTTTTTCTTTTTTTTAGCAGCCTATTAGCGATAATTGTGGGAAAAAAAGTGGGTTGCGAGAATTGAGGAAACCTTGATGTAGGGTGATGGGTAATGGGTGAGTGAATGGGTGGGGTGATGGGTAATGGGTGTGGGGTGATGGGTGAGTGAATGGGTGGGGGGTGATGGGTTGGGGGTGATGGGTGATGGGTAATGGTAAATATAAGCGAAAGTCTGTCTGTCTGTGTGTGTGTGTGTGTGTGTGTGTGTCTGGTATAGGTTCCGCCCCCCGTGGCGCAATCACCTCATATGGCACATTTTTGGAATCGGGTTGACCAGGGGAAGGTTTTAAGCCCAATTATGAGATGATCCGATCACTCTTTTTTTTCTTTTTTTTAGCAGCCTATTAGCGATAATTGTAAAAAAAAGTAGGTTGCGAGAATTGAGGAAACTTTGATGTAGGGTGATGGGTAATGGGTGAGTGAATGGGTGGGGTGATGGGTAATGGTGTGGGTGATGGGTGAGTGAATGGTGGGGGGTGATGGGTTAGGGGTGATGGGTGATGGTGAGGGAATAGGTGGGGGTGATGGGTAATGGTGTGAGTGAATGGTGGTGGTGATGGGTAATGGGTGAGTGAATGGGTGGGGGATGGGTAATGGGTGTAGGAATGGTGTGGGGGAAGGTAATGAGATGAGTGAATGGGGGGAGGTGATGGGAATGGTGAGTGCATGGGTTGTGGATGGTAATGGGTGAGTAATGGTGGGGTTGAGTGAATATGGGTGGAGGGGCTGTAATATGATAATGGATGAATGGTGTGGTGGTGTGGGTGGGTGGGTGGTGTGGTTGGTGAGTGATGTGTGGTGTGTGATGGGTATGGGTTGAATGGGTGGGCGGCATGGGTAATGGCTTTGGTGAATAGGTTGGGGGTGAAGGTAAGGTTATGGTGATCCGATAATTTTGTGTTGTGTTTGTTGCGTATTAGTGAATTGGTGGGGCATAATGGGTGCGGAATTGAGGGAAGCTGATGTGGGTGATGGGTAATGGGTGAGTGAATGGGTGGGTGATGGGTAATGGGTGTGGGGTGGGGGTGAATGGGTGGGGGTGATGGGTGGGGGTGATGGGTAATGGGTGAGGAATGGTGGGGGGTGATGGGTAATGGGTGAGTGAATGGGTGGGGGGTGATGGGTAATGGGTGGGGGGTGATGGGTAATGGGTGAGTGAATGGGTGTGTGGTGATGGGTAATGGGTGAGTGAATGGGTGGGGGGTGATGGGTAATGGGTGAGTGAATGGGTGGGGGTTGATGGGTAATGGGTGAGTGAATTTGGGTGTGTGGTGATGGGTAATGGGTGAGTGAATGGGTGTGTGGTGATGGGTAATGGGTGAGTGAATGGGTGGGGGGTGATGGGTAATGGGTGAGTGAATGGGTGGGGGGTGATGGGTAATGGGTGAGTGAATGGGTGGGGGGTGATGGGTAATGGGTGAGTGAATGGGTGGGGGCAATACATACATTTCTACATCCATGATTTCAGGAAAGTTAGAAGGGGCTATCTGGAGAGTCCATGTTTGGTGGGCCGAAGGCCCACCAAACACAGGTGGTGGGCCGAAGGCCCACCAATAGCCCTCCGCAGGAGCTAGCCAAGAAGTCCGCCCGGAGGGCGGCTTTGCGGCTAGTATATATATATATATATATAATATATATATATATATATATATATATATATATATATATATATATATATATATATATATATATATATATATATATATATATATATATATATATATATATATATATATTATAATATATATATATATATATATATATATATAGATGTATTAAAAAATAAAAAAAAAAAAAAAAAAAAAAAAAAAAAAAAAAAAGATAAATATGATTAAAAAAAAATTAAATTGTAAAAAAAAAAAAAATGAAAAAAAAAAAAAAAAAAAAAAAAGAAAAAAAAAAAAAAAGATCGCTAGTAACAAGTGGGATAGAGGAGGACAAAAAAATAAGGTCTGTTGAATTTTAATATTTTGTGAGGTTTTTCTCTATAATAATTATTCGTATGGTATGTCTATAATAGGTTACCTTGGCATAGCGAGGAGGCGCAGGATGGTTGGCTTACCTGTGGAGAGAGAGAAAGAAGTGTGAGTGGTTGAAATGCAGAAAAAAATCAAATAATTTAGTAATATACATGACACACACACACACACACACACACACACACACACACACACACACACACACACACACACACACACACACACACACACACACACACACACACACACAGAGACAGACAGACAGACAGACACACACACACACACACACACACACACACACTCACACATCTTCAACTAGATGAATACACACACACAGTTATCTCTACCGTTGTTAGCAGGAGAGACAGAAATGGAACAGTGAAATAAACAAACACAGAAAAAAGGAACAAATAAACAGACAACAGAAAGACTTTGTGATGAAAAAAAAGAAAGAAAAAAAAGACAAGTACAGTAATTGATTTTCCATTTCCTGCCTCACATCACGCACATACGAACAGCCACATTAATTAGCAAACGTGTACTGAACGTGTACTGATGAACGCACGATCATATCTATTGATGGCTTCGAACCGGCGTCGTCCACAGTCAATCAGTCGGACACAGATTTCCATTAGACCAAGAGTGGCAGAGAAACAACTCTTCCCGGAATCCGCTAATCATCTCTTGCCTTGCATAGCTAAGAGGATTCCTAATTGTCTGACACTCTTAGAAATTTCGGTCTTTCGGTCTTTATCTGGACGGAAGACCGAGTCATCAAGGCACACATGTTGGCTTGCAATTCTCTTTCATGCATTTCCGGGAACACTTCCACGTCTATTCCCCCTCTGGCTATAATTATTAATCCCTTCCCGCCAGATTTTTCCTTTGCTATATAAAATCGTATGTTGTCGAGCTATAAAATTACAAAAAGCAACTGAATATACCACATTTAGTTAGTCGACAAGGATACAAAACAGGTCATATCTATTAAATATTGCTTATATTCACAAAAAAACGTATACTGGTAGCCAAATTACAATGGAAATTACGTTCTGGGTCTCAAGGGGTTAAGTTTTTATTTCAAGGGGTTTAGTCTCTCGTTCCTTGATTTAGCCACAGCGCATGAGAGGTATTGTAGAGATGAAGTGGTGGTGATGGTGAGGCGAGGGATTAGGTTCTAGAAGACAATTTTCGTTTTTCCTCTTAATCCCTTCACACCCAGATCTTTCCTTTGCTATATAATATCGTATGTTGTCGAGCCATAAAATTACGAAAAGTAACTGAATATACCAAATTAGTTAGTGGACAAGGATACTAAACAGATCATATCTATATAACATTGCTTATATTCACTAAAAATCGTTTACTGGTACCCAAATTACAATAAAAATTAAGTTCTGGGTCTCAAGGGGTTAAGTATCCCAGGTGAAGGAGGTGACCTATGACGGACAGGTGTGGCGCATTAAGTATTTACCTGTGTACATGTGTAATGCCGTACCATAACGGATCGAGAGACATTTGGAAAGGGTCATGTTAATGCGATCAGTCGAGGTAACACGAGATGACCTTTGGTTACAACCTCGACCAAGGAACTGATGAAATATGAGTCGTCTTGCTATTTCTCCTTCTTGGTCATAAATTATTGTCCGAACTCGTTATCACAACCAGGGATGAAATTTGGGTCGCCTAGCTTTTTCTCCTTCTTGGTCATAAATTATTGTCAAGTCTTCATCGCAAACAAGGCAGAAATAATACTCTTGATTGCACAGTTTACATCGGAGTCTCACGCATCCATCCTTGAAATCTTTTGTGTTGTGTTTGTACCTTAATCCTTTGGAGGAGCAACTATTCTACTACTCCAGCGGGTTATTGATGGCTGCACTCAAGTCTTACTCGTGTGTCCAATCAAGAGCAGAGTGGCAACGCTTGATAGGTATGAACGCGAGGTAACGTCATTCAAAGTTAACAAAGACTAACCTTTCATTGGGACAGATAAAAATTAAAACTCCCACCCTTTTCCCTTTTTCTGTGCAATGCTCTACAGACAATACTATTTAAACCTCGCAGGTGAGAGAATATCAGCCTCGCATTTCACTGGATGTTCTGATATTTAACTCGCATGAATATTTTTGATAATAAAAATAGTAATAATCCGCAAAAAATTACAAAAAAAAGAGCAGTTATAACGTCTCTGTGCTTCACCGTTGTTCATTTCGTTATATAATATATTTGTGTAGAAAGCAGTGAAAAAAAAAGACTTAATAGATGAAATGAAGGTAGAAGTGAGTAAGAAAGATATGATATATGTATATATCTCTTCATATGTCGATTATCTCCCTCTCTCTCTCTCTCTCTCTCTCTCTCTCTCTCTCTCTCTCTCTCTCTAGAAGTGAGACAGAAAGATAATGATATATATACATAGGTCACTTCATATGTCGATTATCTCTCTCTCTCTCTCTCTCTCTCCTCTCTCTCTCTCTCTCTCTCTCTCTCTCTCTCTCTCTCTCTCTCTCTCTCTCTCTCTCCTCACCATGACTACTTTAGCCATAAATACACTGTGTTCCTCCCTTCAGGTGCAACGTTATTTACTAACTTCTGGAAATTCTCTCTCCATTTATTTCAAACTCTACTGTCCAATAATTCTCTACTCACCCCTCTTCTCTCTCTCTCTCTCTCTCTCTCTCTCTCTCTCTCTCTCTCTCTCTCTCTCTCTCTCTCTCTCTCTCTCTCTCTCTCTCTCTCTCTCCTCTCTCTCTCTCTCTCTCTCATACACAGGGTAGTTACATTATTGACACAGCATCTGACCCAACACTGATTCAAACAGCTGATTGGATCTCGGTTTGGCATCGTCCTATTCGACCCAACAGCTGCGACTCTCTATTAAATCTGAGAATGGAACGAGATAAACATATTGGCGAGAACCTACGTTGCATAATCAAGGGGAATAATGGGAATAATGCATTTGCTGAATCACACTGCATATTATTACACCAAATAACATCATTTCCTGACCTACTCGTGTGCTTAGGGACAAAGTTGTATTAATTTTGTTGTTATAGTTGAGATAGTGTCGCGAAATTCATACGTAATGTCTTTTTTCCGCTATTTTTATTTTTATTTTTGTTTGTCTGGTTTGGTTGTGTGACTAAATATCCGTCTGTTTGGTTAAGTAATTCTCTCTCTCTCTCTCTCTCTCTCTCTCTCTCTCTCTCTCTCTCTCTCTCTCTCTCTCTCTCTCTCTCTCTCTCTCTCTCTCTCTCTCTCTCTCTCTCTCTCTCTCTCTCTCTCTCTTCTCTATTTTCTCTCTCTCTCTCTTTTTTTCTTTCTCTCTCTTTATCTATCTATCTATCTGTCTCTTACGGTGGACCCTCCAACTGAGCAGCTTCACACCACTGGGTTACGGGCAGTGGATGCCGATCCTCCCATTGACGAAACCGCACCCTCTCTTGACGAAGTCAGAGAGGCTGTAGCAAAGTTGAAGGGTGGAAAGGCAGCTGGTGTTTGTAATATCAGTGCGGAGCTCCTCAAAGCTGGGGGTGAGGCCATGATCCGCGGGTTGCATGCTGTCCTGACTGCCGTGTGGCAATCAGGTACCATTCCTCCTGACTGGAAAAGGGGGCTGGTCGTCCCTATCTGGAAAGGGAAAGGGGACCGTCAGGACTGCAACAATTACCGCGGTATTACACTGCTCAGCGTACCAGGCAAGGTGCTTGCCCATCTATTGTTGACACGAATACGCAGTCATCTGGTGAAGCATCAGAGACCTCAGCAGTCTGGGTTCACGCCTGGTAAGTCAACAACGGACCGTATCCTAGCGCTTCGTGTCCTGGTGGAACGCCGACGTGAGTTTCGACAGGGGATGCTTGCAGCCTATGTTGATCTCAAGAAGGCGTTTGACTCAGTGCATCGTGAGTCACTCTGGGATCTTCTGCGACTTCGAGGGATTCCTGCAAGGACTATTGGTTTGATAACTGGTCTGTATTCTGGACTGAGAGTGCTGTGAAGTGTGGGGCAGGTGTATCCAGCTTCTTTCCTGTGAATACAGGAGTGAGGCAAGGGTGCGTCCTTGCCCCATCACTTTTCAACGCTTGTATGGACTGGGTATTGGACAAGGTTGTAGATCAAAGTGATTGTGGAGCATCCGTCGGCAACACCAAGATCACTGATCTTGTTTTTGCCGATGATGCAGTAATCTTTGCTGAGTCGCTGGAGGTCCTGGTGATGGCTCTCGAGGCGCTGCACGAGGAGGCAAAGCCTTTGGGACTTGAGGTCTCCTGGCTCAAGACCAAGGTCCAGGTGATTGGAGACTTACTAGATGAAGCAGTACAGTCTGTTCATGCGTGTGGCGAGGACATTGAGATCTTGGAAAGTTTTACATACCTTGGTAGCGCAGTCCATAATGACGGCGGGTCACGTCAAGAAGCCTTACGGCGGATTGGCATAGCCCACGGTGTTATGGACTCGCTCATCGGGAGTATTTGGCGTTGTCGGTACCTGTGCAGGAGGACAAAGATCCGGATCTTCAAGTCGCTTGTGATCCCTGTCTTACTCTATGGTTGTGAGACATGGACACTAAATAGTGACTTGAAGAGACGAATCAATGCCTTTGGTAATAAGTGTCTTCGCAGAATCATGGGGTATCGCTGGGATGATTACGTGTCAAATCAGCGATTGCACCATGAGACTGAATCGAGGACCTGCATAGTCCGTCAGCGCCAACTTCGGCTATATGGGCATGTGGCACGCTACCCTGAAACCGATCCTTCCCATCGGGTTGTATCTGTAAGAGACAATCCGGCGTGGAGGAGGCCAAGGGAGCCCACAAGGCTCGTGGCTGGGGCAAGTTGATGTTTGTTGTCGAGAGCTGCTTGGTATGGGAAAGGAGCCTGCATGGGAACTCACGCGTGGTGACCCCCGGGAGTGACGTCGTAGGGTGGGCGAGGCGACGCGCCCCCCGGCGTATGCCCCCAATGATTGATTGATTGATTGATTGATATCTGTCTCTCTGTCTTTCAATTTTTTTTTCTCTCTCTCTTCTCTCTTCTTCTTTTTTCTCTCTCTCCATGTCTACAAAATCATTCATTCTCCAGCATACCACCACCACCACCACCACCACCACCCACCACCACCACAAATTTCACCCAATCATGCATGAGCTACCTGACCGCCCATTCCAGACACCTCCTCAATCTTGCAGAGCCGGGAAGACACCTGATGAAGAATTTGCATCATTAATCCCCTCGTGAGTGAGTGTGTGTGTGTAGGGGTGTGTGTGTGTGTGTGTGTGTGTGTAGGTGTGTGTGTGTAGGTATGTGTGTGTGTGTGTGTGTGTGTGTGTGTGTGTGTGTGTGTGTGTGTGTGTGTGTGTGTGTGTGTGTGTGTGTGTGTGTGTGGGTGTGTGTGTGTTCATTGGTGCATGTCAATTCAGTATGTTGCAATCTGACGGAGAAACGCAGGGAAGGGGAGCAGGGAGGAGAGAGAGGCTGGGAGGAGGGGGAGGGGGCTGGGAGGGGGAGAGGGGGCTGATTACTCATCAAACACCATTGATCCAGTAATTAGCACAGTCAAGAGCACCAGAAGTAACAAGATACATGTATATCCTTTATAATACTACCTTCACTCCACATTAATTAATCCCATGGCGTGCTTCTTAATAATTGAGGAACTGTTGACCGGTAGTTCCTCAGTGTCTCAACAACTCTCCCTTTAGGTCTCCAGCCCCGACATCGCCCCTCAAAGACCCTTCTGGCCTCCTCGTCGACACACTCTCGCCTTTAGGGTTACTGGTGACTCCTAGCTGAAGGTCTCTCGCCTCTCGGTTAACAAGATTGGCCTTGATATTGAATAGAGATTGGATCCACTTCTGTAGGTTAGTCGAGCTGCCTGACTGGCTGACTGGCTGACTGGCTGGCTGACTGGCTGGCTGGCTGACTGACTGGTTTGCTTACTGACTGGCTTGCTGACTCGCTGGCTTGCTGACTCGCTGGCTTGCTGACTCGCTGGCTGATTGGCTGGCTTGCTGGCTGACTCTGCATGCTGGCTTAGTCTTTAAATCGATTACTTTAAGAGAGTTTAGATTCACATCACTTCACAAGGATGGCATTCAGTGCTCAGTCCAACTCCTGCCGCCTTTCTCGTCACGTTCCTCCACGCCTTAGATAATGTGAGGATGGAGGAGGAGGAGGAGGAGGAGGAGGAGGAGGAGGAGGAGGAGGAGAGGAGGAGGAGGAGGAGGAGGAGGAGGAGGAGGAGGAGGAGGAGGAGGAGGAGGAGGAGGAGGAAGAAGAGGAGGAGGAGGAGGAGGAAGAGGCGGAGGAGGAAGAGGAGGAGGAGGAGGAGGAGGAGGCACATATCACACAATGCTCTCTAGTCTTCCTCAGATCACCAATACAGACTTAATCTAC
>JACEEZ010018163.1:45000-50000 GCA_016584305.1 Chionoecetes opilio
CCTCCTCTTCCTCCTCCCTCCTCCTCCTCCTCTCCTCCACCTCCTCCTCCTCCTCCTGGATTTTCCACCACCATCAACAGAAACAACAACCAAAAGCAACAACAGCAACAACAACAGCGGCAGGAACAAGGAACCCTCCTGCAGTACATTTATGAAAATCCCTTCTGCCATACATCTAGCAACGCCCCCCTTACAATAAACTTAGATAGAGCACCTCCCTCCCCTTGCCACTACATCATAGAGAGAGTGAGAGGGCGGCTCTCCCCCTACAACCAGGCTGTGTCCGGCACCACAGCCAGGGACACTAGATTATAACCCTTCTACAATTACTACTACTATTACTACTACTACTATTGCTACAATTACTGCTACTATTACTACTACTACTACTACAATTACTACTACTATTACTATTACTACTATTGCTACAATTACTGCTACTATTACTACTACTACTACTACAATTACTACTACTATTACTATTACTACTATTGCTACAATTACTGCTACTATTACTACTACTACTACTACAATTACTACTACTATTACTATTACTACTATTGCTACAATTACTGCTACTATTACTACTACTACTACTACAATTACTACTACTATTACTATTACTACTATTGCTACAATTACTGCTACTATTACTACTACTACTGCTACAATTACTACTACTATTACTACTACTACTATTGCTACAATTACTGCTACTATTACTACTACTACTACTACAATTACTACTACTATTACTATTGCTACCGCTACAATTATTACTATTATTACTAATACTATATAACTACTACTATCTACTACTACTATCTACTATCTACTATCTGCTACTACTACTACTACTACTACTTCCCCTTGACAATATCGGTGAGTGCAAGAAACGACACTACAGACCCAATAAAGTGCAGTATTTCAATGATGTTTTATCGCGGCCGTAACGCTTCAAGATTCCCGTAATAACTCTATTGAGCACAGCAAAGCCAGCACCGGCCCGCCTCGGACTGCAGAAACTTCATTCACTCACTTAATTAATTGAACTTCATTCAACTTCAGACACTCGAAACTTCATTCAACTTCATTCAACTTCACACACTCGAAACTTCATTCAACTTCAGACACTCGAAACCTCGCGACTTTCGGCTCAACCTCACGATTTTCGACCAATCAGAACTAAGGAGCAGGTGATAGGCGATTCCCATTGTTTCTTGAAGGCGTGGTGGTGAGGGCGTGGTGGTGAGGGCGTGGTGGTGAGGGCGTGGTGGTGAGGGCGTGGCAAGGCAGGGTGACTGTACGTACCTGGAACTCTGTTTGAAAGTTTAACCCCTTGAGGCCCAAAACGTAATTTCCATTGTAATTCGGCTACCATTAGACGATTTTTAGTGAATATAAGCAATGTTTTATAGTTATGACCTGTTTAGTATCCTTGTCCACTAACTTATTTGGTATATTTACTACTTTGTAATTTTTTTGTAAATTTTTTTTAAGCAAAAAAAACAAAAACCAAAAACCCATTTTTTATAGAAGAAAGATTTTTAGTAGTGTAGGGTGTTGGAAGTTGAGTTTTTTGGGGTTATTTGAGTATTTTTGTTGGGGAATTGTAAGTATAGGGGGGTTTTTGTAGTAGTGTATAGTAGTATGTGTAGAGTAGTGTGTAGTGTATTTTTGGGTAGAGTAGTAGTAGTAGAGAGGTACTAGTGTGTAGAGAGTAGTAGTAAAGTAGTAGTAGTATAGTATAGTAGTAGAGTAGTATAGTAGAGTAGTAGAGTAGTATAGTAGTAGAGTATAGTAGTATAGAAAAGTATTAGTAGATAGTAGTAGAGTAGTAGTAGTATTTTAAAGTGTATAGTAGTAGTAGTAGTAGTGTAGAGTATTTTAACGTTTTTTTTAAGTAAGTAGTAAGAGAAGTAGTAGGGGAAGTAGGTAGCGTAGTAGAAAGTAGAAGTAGTAGTATAGTATAGTATAGTAGTGTAGTAGTATTTAGTAGAGAAAAGTATGCAGTATGTAGTAGCAGAGTTAGTAGTATAGTAGAGTAGTAGAGTAGAGTGTAGTAGTAGTGGGAGTAAGTAGTAGAGTATAGTAGCAGAGTAGTATAGAGATAGTAGTAGTAGTAGTAGTATAGTATAGTAGTAGTAGTAGTAGAGTAGAGTAGTAGTAGAGTATAGTAGTAGCGGGAGTAGAGTAGTTAGTAGAGATAGTGTGTATTTTTGTAGTAGTAGTATAGTAGTAGTAGTAGTAGCAGTAGTAGTAGTAGTAGAGTGAGTATAGTTAGTAGAGTAGCAGGGTAGTAGTAGCAGTAGTATAGGCATTAGTAGTAAGCAGGAGTATAGGCGCGGCACCAATACGGCCAATAGCACAAAGTCGTAATAGAGTGAACACGACACTCTATTCCAAACTTTTTTCCACCTTGTTTTATATATGTGTACTATTTCTCCCCCCCGACACCTCGTCCGGGACCCCATCGACAACTTTTCACGCCCATCCCCCCCCCCCCCTCCACCCCCCGCCCCCCTACCACCGCCCCTTCACCCCTCCTGCCACCTTTCACAACACAATTTTTTCCTCTGATGTCTTTTTCCCACCTTTGCAATAACCACACCCAGTTGGCATTTCTCACAACACCCTCAGGTCCCTCACACGCCTTGCCGCCCTCCTAAACGCCCCTCAAACCCTTAAAACGCCCCTTAAACACCCTTAAAAACAGTCATTCACACCTTATGATATTTCTCACACCTTTCTCCAGGTTTTAGCAAAAGCATACCCACCCCCAACCAACACAAGAAGCTTTTCACCCCTCTTTCCCTTTCCGGACCTTCCCTCTCCTTGCCTTCCCCCTCAAGCCTCCTCCACGCCTCCCCTTCTCCCTGCCTTCCCCCTCAAGTCTCCTCCACGCCTCCCCCTCTCCTTGCCTTCCCCCTCAAGTCTCCTCCACGCCTCCCCTTCTCCCTGCCTTCCCCCTCAAGTCTCCTCCACGCCCCCCCCTCTCCTTGCTTTTCCCCCCAAGTCTCCTCCCCCGCCTCCCCTTTCCCTGCCTTCCCCCCCCAATTCCTCCACGCCTCCCCTTCTCCCTGCCTTCCCCCTCAAGTCTCCTCCACGCCTCCCCCTCTCCTTGCCTTCCCCCTCAACTCCTCTAGCCCCCTTTGGGTTGAAGTTTGGTTTGTCCCTAAATCTTTTTTTTTCTCCTTTTAATTCTAGGGGTTTTTTTGCCAAAAGTTTTCAAAAAAAAAAGGGGGGGGGGGGAAAAAAAAAAAAGGGGTGGGGGGAAAAAAAAAGGGGGGGGGGGGCCCCGGGAAAAAGGGGGGAAAAAAAATTTGGGGGGGGGGAAAAAAAAGGAGAGTAAGGGAGAAGGGAATTTTTTTGGAGGAAGGAAAGAGGAAGGAGAGAAAAGGGAAAAATAGGAGAAGGAGAGAAGGAGAATAGAAGGGGAAGGGGAAAAAGGGGAAAAAAAAATAAAAGAGAGAAAAAAAAAAAAGGGAAAGGAAAAGGGAAAAGAGAGGGCGAAAGAAGAAAAGTACCCCCGGAGGGAAAAGGGGGGGAGGGGCCCCCCAAAAGGGCCCGGCCCGAAGGAAAAAAAATGCTGAAGGGGGTGTTTGTGGTAGCGAAAAGGGGTTAAAAGGGTAAAGGGGAAAAAGAGAGGGAAAAAAGAGAAAACGGAAGAAGGGGGAAGAAAGGGTTATAAGTGAAGAGAGAGGAAGAGGAGGAGAGAGGAGGGGAGGGGGGGGGGGAGGGGAGGGAGAGGGGGGGGAGGGGGGGAAAAGGTTTGAGAGAAACCCCAAGGGGAAAAGGACAAAAAAAAAACCCCCCCCCCCTAAGGACCCCCCCCACCCCCCCCCCCCTCCCCAAAACCCCCAGAAAGGGGAGGGGGAACATTTTTGGGAGAAAAGGGAGGAGTTGAAAGAGGGAAAAGGGGAGGAGGGGACGGGAGGCAGGAGGGGGAGGAGGAGGAGGGAGTAGAAGGAGGAGGAGGGGGAGGGGAGGGGGGGGAGAGGGGAAAAGGGCCCGGGATAGGGGGGGAGATGGAAGGAAGGGGGGTAGGAGGGGGGGGTGGAGGGGGGGGGGAAGAAAGAGAAGAAAAAAAGGGGAAGAGGGGGAAAAAAGAAGAGAGGGGAGAGAAAAGAGAGGGGAAAAGAGGAAGAGAGAGAGAAGGAGAGAGGAGAAGAGAGAGAGAGAGGAGGGGAGAGGAGGAGAGAGGAAAAAGAGAGATTAAATGATCATTAGGGGGTGTTCCCCCCAAACAGGGTTTTTGAATATCCTCTTTCCCAAATTTAAATGCCGCCCCTTTATTTCCCCCCACAACACCACGCCCCTCATTCCCCCCACAAAACCACGCCCCCCATTCCCCCACAAAACCACGCCCCCCATTCCCCTACAATACCACGCCCCCCATCCCCTCACAACACCGCCCTATTCCCCCCACAAACCAAAGCCCCCCATTTTCCCCCCCCCCCCCCCTCACCCCCCCAAAACCCCCCCAACCCCCCACCCCCCCCCCTAAAAAAACCCCCCCCTCATTCCCCCCCACAACACCCCCACCCCACCCCCCCCCCCCCTCATTCCCCTCACAAAACCACCCCCCCCAAAAGCCCTCATCCCCTACAAACCACCCCCCGCCCCTTATTTCCCCCCCACAACACCACACCCCGTATTCCCCACAACCCCCCCCACCCCCCCCCCCCAAAAACCCCCCCATTTTTCCCTCCCCCCCCCCCCCAATACCACACCCCCACGCCCCCCATTCCCCCAAACACCACACCCACACGCCCCCCCATTCCCCTCACAATACCCCACCCACACGCCCCTCATTCCCCTCACAACACCACACCCCTCATTCCCCTCATCACGCATGTTAATACCCACCTTTCTCTTCCCTAATCTCCCTTTTCTCTCTCCTCTCCTCTTCCTTTCTCTCTTCATTCCCCCGTACTTTTACTTTTTTCTCTCTCCCTTCTCTCTCTCTTCTCTCTCCTCTCTCTCTCTCCTCTCTCTCT
>JACEEZ010018163.1:55000-57078 GCA_016584305.1 Chionoecetes opilio
CAATTGTATCCCTGGAATTTCCAATTATCTAGCGAAAAAAGAACTTTCGGATTTCTGGCTGCTCAAAAATATTCCAAAATTGACGAAAATTAGGTTTTTGTTATTTTGCCGCAAAACTATGAGCTGTAGAAGAAAACTTATCGAAGTAACAAAGGTTCAGCTTGAAGTGTTCTACGTGATGCAGTAATCGGTTTGTCAAAGCACTTCATAATTGTCGAGAAAATGGATATTTTGTATATATGTACGAATATGCTATTTTCTCGGTTATTTACCAATCAATATTGTTTTGCTTTACGCCAAATGATAGCCCTTGATCTACTTCATATTTACTTTTCTATACATGTTGCACGAATCTGCCATAGTTTTTTCGTTATTGAAGAAAACGTGATTTAAAAAAAATCCAGGCCTTGCAAAATTTGCTATTTTTTATTAAAAATAGATTTGCTTAAAAATTTGTTCATAGCAGTGTTTGGGTATATTGAACACTAATCTGAAGTCAGTTTTCAGTTACAATGATTAGAAGTCCCTATTTCAGGCAATTCACAATGACATGATACTTCCAGATATTCCTTAAAAATCACAAATTAGACAAAACTTACTACAAGACATAAAAATATGATAGGCATTACTAGATTAATCAGATCACGCTGGGCAGCCGCGGCACGCACCGCATGGGAGAGGTCTGACTCCCACTAGTAAGGCTAAGGATAATTCAAACTGGCTCGAATTATGGAAAGTTGTTGGAAAATTTGAACTGGCCTGAAACAGGTCGAACTAGGGGGGGGGGGGGGGGGGGGGGGGGGGGGGGGGGCACTCAGTAGAGGGCATACCTCCGCCCGAATATTTCATCAAATATATATATATATATATATAATATATATATTATATATTTATAATAATATATATAATATTATATATATATTAAATAAATATATAGTTATATGCACTCATCTCGGCCAGAATTTTCCATTGGTTGCCAGGGCAACATTTGTCAATAATTTTCATTAAAATTAAATCAGTTCTTTCTTATACCAAATAGACTTGGTATACCGAGTTTGGTCCAAATCTATTCGTAACTTTTTGAGAAATTATGTACACTAACAAACAGACAGACAGACAGACAGACAGACAGACAGACAGACAGATCGGGGTGAAAACATAACCACTACAACTTCGTTGGCGGAGGTAATTATCCGAAGTTAGAATTATACGGGTTCGATTTAGAGAGGGTTTACTGTATTAGAATTAGTTTATCAATATTTTCCGTTTGTATTCATCTTTCGCCGATTCCTGTATTTTCCTTTTTGTCACACGTAAATCTTCCTCGTCTTTTTTTTATGTCTGTTTCTTTGAGTCACTACAAGCATCTTTTTGTCTTTTTCATCTAGACTACTACCCTATTATTGAATTTTTCCATTTTTTATCACTGTTATTTCCCTCTGTTAAAGTTATAATCCTGTTTCCTGTCCTCTTATCTTCCATTTCCTTCTAATTTCTTTCCTTCTCTTTCCTTCCTTCCTTCTTCTTCCTTCTATCTTAACACCGCTTATCTTCTCTGTCTCTCCTTCAAGTTCTCTTCTATTTTCTTTCTCCTTCTGTCTCTCCACTCCGTCTTTATCTCCCTGTTTTCTCCTTTACTATTATCTCGTTTCTCCCACTTCCTTCCTCAAGGGTTCTCTCTCTCTCTCTCTCTCTCTCTCTCTCCTCTCTCTCTCTCTCTCTCTCTCTCTCTCTCTCTCTCTCTCTCTCTCTCTCTCTCTCTCTCTCTCTCTCCATGTCCATCATATATAGGAAGATATGGGTGATAAAGGGGAAGAAAGGAAGAAGGGAGAGTCAGACAAAGGGACGAGGAGAGAGAGAGAGAGAGAGAGAGAGAGAGAGAGAGAGAGAGAGAGAGAGAGAGAGAGAGAGAGGAGAGAGAGAGAGAGAGAGAGAGATACAGAAGACAGTGAGAAAGAGAGAGAACAGAAAGAAGGAGAGAGAGAAGAGAGAGAGAAGAAGAGAGATGAGAGAGAGAGAGAGAGAGAGAGAGAGAGAGGGAGAGAAGAGACGAAGAGAGAGAGAGGGAGAGAGAAGAG
>JACEEZ010018164.1:0-25000 GCA_016584305.1 Chionoecetes opilio
AAAAAGGGGGAAAGGGGGGGAAAGGATTACGAACTAGAAGGAGGGGGAACAGGGGGGAAAACGCTACCAATTTCCCGGGGGGGGGGGGAAAAAAGGGGGGGAAGGGAAAACAGGAGGGGGAGAAAAAGGAGGGAGGGAGACAGGAAGGGAGGGAGGGAGAAGGAAGGGAAAGGAGGAGAGAAGGAGGAGGAGAATGGGGAGAAAGGATTGAGAGAAAAGGAAGGAGAGGAAGAAGGAAAGCTGAGTGTAAAAACTAAAAAGAGAGAAAAAAACGCATAGTGGAAAAGAAAAGGAGAGAAAGAAGGAAAAAAAAAGAAGGACGTACACACAGCAAGCACGAACAAGGCAAGGGAATATCCTCGGGCGAGTACGCATGAAAAAGGGGACAGAATCGGGGCGTGAACGGAGAGAGAAGGTAAGACAAAACGAATAAGTGTACGCAAGAGCATAAAGTTGTAGTAGATGTAGATAGTAGTAACAGCCACAAATGAGTAAAAGAGAACAAACTGATCATGAAACACCATCAAACAGTAAGAAATGCGGCGAGGAAGAGGAGAAAGGACGACAAGTGTGACGAGAGCGTATCATAAGCGTAACGTAAGATGAAAGAAGATAAGAGAGAAATGAGAGATAAGGGAACAAGACGTGAGTGACAGATAACGGGTCGTGTTACGAGAAGGGAAGAGAGGGAGGGAAGGAGAGAGGAGGGAAGGAGAGAGAGAGGAGGGAGAAAAGGAGAGAGGGAGGGAGAGAAGGAGAAAGCGTCGAAGGAGTAACGGAGGGGAAGGGAGGGTGAGAGGGAGGGAAGGGAGACGATATAGGACCGGGAGAGAGGATGGGAGGGGGGAGGAAAGGAGGAGGGAGGAAGGGAAGAGGAAGGGATAGAGAGGGAGGAGAAGAACGAGAATGAGAAATGGAGGGAGAGAAGAGTGATGAGGAGGAAAGAAAGGAAGGAGATAGAATGGGTGGAAGACGGAGAAAGAATAAAGAAGAAGAGAGAGAGCGAAGAGAAAGGGAAAAAGGGACGAAAGGATGAAAGAAGGAAATAGGAAAGATTGGAGGAGAGAAAGGAAGGAAGGAAGGAAGAGAAAGAGTGAAGAGAGTGCGAGAGAATGAAGAGGAAGGGCAGAGAGAGAGGAGAGAGAGAAGAGAGAGAGAGAGAGAGAGAGAGAAGGAGAGGAGGGGAAGAGAGAGAGAGAGAGAGAGAGAGAGAGAGAGAGAGAGAGAGAGAGATGAGAGAGAGAGAGAGAGGAAGGAGAGAGAGAGAGAGATGAGGAGAGAGAGAGAGGAGAAAAGAGAGAGAGAGAGAGAGAGGAGAGAGAGAGAGAAGAAAAAAAAGAGAGAGAGAGAGAGAGTTCTAGGTGTACAAAAGCACCCTTAAGTAAGTCATTCGGCCCTTTGTGGTATGTTTATGTTCCTATTATCATCATCAGCAGCCTGGCGGATCCTTTATACAGCTTTTCTCTTAAGTGTATTTTCAAGTTCCAATAAGCAGACAGTATTAGCGAGTAGCCAATGAGATGATGGTTACTTAACACGCCTCTGTGCTTATCACCACTCGGCATGCAATCTCACCGTGCAGGCAGGACACAGTGGCACGACCTCTCCTGAAGTATGGGATGTAAACAGTAAAGAGAATGAAGAAAAAACATAAAATACAACAGTTGAAATGACAGCTCTATCATTAGCTTCCTATCTTGTCTTCACGCCTTCCCAGCCCCAAGACACACAAGACTTTTTGTGTGTTTTTAGAGAGTAGAGAGAGAGAGAGAGAGAGAGAGAGAGAGAGAGAGAGAGAGAGAGAGAGAGAGAGAGAGAGAGAGAGAGAGAGAGAAGAGAGAGGGGAGAGAGAGAGAGGAGAGAGAGAGGGAGAGAGAGAGAAGAGAGAGAGGAGAGAGAGGAGAGGAGAGAGAGGAGAGAGAGAAATAGACATACCAACATACAGAGAGGCATCGGATCTACGTACATACATCTAAACACACACACACACACACACACACACACACACACACACACACACACACACACTCACACGCCCACAACACCTGCGTCACTACCTAAGCGAAGGTAATGCATTAGCCAGGGAACCGCGCCCCGGGTAGCCAATGAACACCCTCAATTTCCTGTTTCTCGTGTGAGTCTCTCCTAAATTACCTGAGAAAAACGTCTGAGTGGATGGTTGGACCGCCTTCCTCCCACTACAATCTCCAACTATACTCCTATACGGTGTTCCTCCTACCCTCCTCCTTCCCCTCCTATATATATATATATGTGTGTGTGTGTGTGTGTGTGTGTGTGTGTGTGTGTGTGTGTGTGTGTGTGTGTGTGTGTGTGTGTGTGTGTGTGTGTGTGTGTGTGTGTGTGTGTGTGTGTGTGTGTGTGTGTGTGTGTGTGTGTGTGTATGTGTGTGTGTATGTGTGTGTGTGTGTGTATGCTGGGTGAAATCATGCCTGGTGTTATTTTTGGTGGCATAGGCATCACTCCACCTTAATGATTGATAGCCAATAATTAACGAATGAAGAAAAAGGCATTTCAATTAATCATCCTTCCACCGCAGCAACACCTTTACATCTTAAACTCAGTCCATGTATTTTCTAAAGAAACCGTGTTAATCAAGGGATGGTTTGTTGTTGCGTTTTACCTTTTTTTCTATTCGATCGTGTTTCATTAACTTTTTTTTTCTCTCTCTCTCTCTCTCTCTCTCTCTCTCTCTCTCTCTCTCTCTCTCTCTCTCTCTCTCTCTCTCTCTCTCTCTCTCTCTCTCTCTCTCTCTCTCTCTCTCTCTCTCTCTCTCTCTCTCTCTCTCTCTCTCTCTCTCTCTTTCATGTACGTACATACAGGAACCGAACGATTAGTCAAGGTTTGCATGCCTGTGTGTGGGTGAATATGTGTGTGTGTACTTAACATACGTAACATCTCCTTGGCATTATCTTAGTGGGCGCGTGTACGGGGTTTGCATAGGACCTGTCTTTTTGGCTTCTCCAGAGCATGAAAGGTGAGCGAGTCCTCCCCGGCAGTAACAAGCTGGGGTGAGATAACACAGCCATGGTAACCCTCTGGCCTCGTCCCGCCGTCACGACCCCCGCCATGGAGGTCGTGATGCTGCGACCACATAATGCTGGGGCGCCCTTGAGGAAAGTGCCATTCGGAGGCCACAAGCATCCCGTGATAGTATCGGGTCAATGACAGAAGAAAAGATAGTGATAAGAGGTGCTCGAGCGACGAATGCAGGGTTAGAAAAGATACTACAGATAATGGAGAAATAAATGAATGTGAAAGTCTGAGTCCTATTCCAGACAGACGTGGAATATTAAGTCATAGGATCTGGACATTGTGTAACCTTGAATTAGATTAGCGTCGCATTCCCTTATAGTACGTACCATAGCAGGAATGTGAATACAAGCAATATACTTAAGGGAAAAACAGCTCTGCTTCTACACATCAAAAATGGACCCACTCGATATTCAGGTTTGCGTCGCCAGAGCTTAAGCGATCAATAAAGCTTAGCATCTCGAAAAGATTAAAGTTTTACGAGTTTTATTTTTTTGGTAAATATGTTCGAAGTCCCCGTTTCCCTTCGATGAGATCTTGATTCCCTGCTTGCGATAATCTAAAGGAGGGAAGTGAGTGAGAGTTGGAGGAGCGAGTGAGTGGGAAAGGGAGGGGGAGAGGAGTGAGTGGGAGAGGGGCGAGTGGGAGGGAGAGGGGCGTCATGGGTCATGGTAGTGGTAAGACTGGTGGTGTGGGTCTGGAGAGGTCGCGAGCAGGAAAAGAATGAGGTGGAAAGAGGAGGAAGAGGAGGAAGAAGAGGAAATTGAAAAAGAGAGAGAGAGAGAGAGAGAGAGAGAGAGAGAGAGAGAGAGAGAGAGAGAGAGAGAGAGAGAGAGAGAGAGAGAGAGAGAGAGAGAGAGAGAGAGAGAGAGAGAGAGAGAGAGAGAGAGAGAGGAGAGAGAGAGAGAGAGAGAGAGAGAGAGAGAGAGAGAGAGAGAGAGAGAGAGAGAGAGAGAGAAGAGAGAGAGAGAGAGAGAGAGAGAGAGAGAGAGAGAGAGAGAGAGAGAGAGAAGAGAGAGGAGAGAGAGAGAGAGAGAGAGAGAGAGAGAGAGAGAGAGAGAGAGAGAGAGAGAGAGAAAAACACAACCATACTTGAAGGCTGACAAACACAACACAGAGGAATAAAGAAGAAAAAAAGGGAACAGAAATAAAAAAAAAAGTATACTGGCGAGTAGACAGAAACACATTATCAACACTAATCCAACACAACCACAAAAAAAAACCCAACCATAACCACAAACACCTTTACCTCACCCAAAAATAGGGCAAAAAAACCCCAGCCACTTAAATATGCACCATTCCACGTCTGGCACACAATAAAGGACAGTCTCACATATACTCAACGCACTTTTCTGTATCTCGATGTTTGTGGCGCCAGAGGGATGGAGGAGGGAGCGAGCAAGATGCAAGCAGGATCTTCACCTGGTGGGGTCCTTGTTAATATTCTTGGAGGCACCCGGGTATGCAAGACTGACTGGTCGCTATCTTGGACCATCTTAACCAAACGACCCGCCCAGCCCGTAATGACCTAATTAATGGAAGCTTCATCTTTGCAATCTCGCAAGATGGCCAGACATTAACGAAAACGAGAAGACGAGTGACAGGAGAGGTAGTGGAGATTGCAGGGCGGCGGGAAGACGAAAGATTCATGCAAGGGAGATTATTGTGGGAGAGAAAGATGGAGATATTGAGGGAGCGAATGATGTGGCGGACTGATGCATTCAAGGAGGGAATAAAGAGAGATCAGTGGAGGTCATGAAGGTGGAGAAAGGATCGCTATGTGAGACGGAGAAGGAAAAGGAGGAAGGGCGTAGAAGATTAAGAGTGGAAGTGCGTACTATTGAAATGAGACGACGTGAGGTAAAAGGTGAAGTGAGGTGAGTTATGAGAAATGGGAGAAAAGCAATTGTGGATAGGATGGGTAAAAGTTGCTCGTTACTTGAATAGATTGCGAAAAAAACAACTTTTCAGGATTACTGCAAGTTCATATTCAACACAATGATGTGATTTGAAATGACGACAAAACGATGATGATGAGTAGTTAGTCAAAGAAAATACAAACAGCGATAGTTTTTCTTTTATGTAAATGTAATGAAATATGATGGCAAGTTCAAATAATCTCTCTCTCTCTCTCTCTCTCTCTCTCTCTCTCTCTCTCTCTCTCTCTCTCTCTCTCTCTCTCTCTCTCTCTCTCTCTCTCTCTCTCTCTCTCTCTCTCTCTCTCTCTTCTCTCTCTCTCTATGTTATAACTATAATATACTTAGGTATGAATCATATATATTGCTTAGTATATACAGTAGTCATTGTGGGAATTACGGTTGGGTAGAATAGCCTTATAATAGCAAACATTAGGCCTAATAAATGACTGTGTCGGTAATTATGAATTAATTTACAGGTCTGTATAAGAGCTTCGGCTCAACAGACCGAGCCTTGACAAAAAGTATATGTACTCAAAAGTATTGCCAATGTATTGAATGGGCCAATAAATGTGTCAGTATATTCTCTCTCTCTCTCTCTCTCTCTCTCTCTCTCTCTCTCTCTCTCTCTCTCTCTCTCTCTCTCTCTCTCTCTCTCTCTCTCCCCCACCCCCACGACCAGCTCCTCCTCAAGCAAACAAAAAAAAGCACCATTAACAGGAAAAACGGAATATCAACCTTAGGTCATCTATTATTCCCTGCGTCGCCACTGAGATAAGACCGCGCGTCGACCTCCACCGATAACAGAAACACCACCACCAACACCACCACCATCACCACCACCAACACCACCACCAACACCACCACCATCACCACCACCACCACCCTCCTCTCCCATGGCTTGCCTCTCGTTCCCCCTCCACTACCGCCACTGCAGACAACCATCACCCATTGCCCTGCCACCCCTACCATTTACCTGCATCACCACCTCCTTCCACGCGTAACGCTTCATTCGGACAAAACTGACAAACCCGGGTTATGATGTCAAATTGTCTGTTGTGTCCTGAACTTGGCACGCCCATCTTTCCCCTTTCGATCTGAACAACATAACCTCTGCACACAACACACACACTCTCTCTCTCTCTCTCTCTCTCTCTCTCTCTCTCTCTCTCTCTCTCTCTCTCTCTCTCTCTCTCTCTCTCTCTCTCTCTCTCTCTCTCTCTCTCTGTCTCATACACGCTCTCTCTGTCTCTCTCACACACACCCTCTCTCTCTCTCTCTCTCTCTCTCTCTCTCTCTCTCTCTCTCTCTCTCTCTCTCTCTCTCTCTCTCTCTCTCTCTCTCTCTCTCTCTCTCTCTCTCTCTCTCTCTCTCTGTCCGTAAGGTCCTGACCCCGACCTCACGGCCTGAAGTTAATCGAAAATTTCAGAGATGATACGTCTGATAAATCCAGTAATGCGAATCCAGGCAAATTTTTCATTTGGCTTCTGTACTAAATCAGATTAAAATGTTTATATCTGGCTTTTTTTTTTTTTAAGGTTTGTAGCTTATCAAGGGAGTCTGACAAGGAGAGGAAAGGAAGATTTCAACAAGGGATCTGAGAATGTAATAGATCAAAATACTAATTAAAAAAAGTATGAGAAGAGTGAACGGCAGGTATAAAATAAGATAGAATTAACGAAGAAGATGAAAAATATGAAGTGCAAAAAAAAATCATGACAGCGAGCACAGGAAAAATGAAACGATTACAATTGGAAAAGGAGGAAAAAAAGGAATATGAAAGGAAGCAAAGGAAGAGCAGAGTTAATTATTAAACAGTAAAGGAATAAAGTCGAAACACGGACAACACGAAGAGATGGAAAGAAAGGAAAAAAAGAGCAAAAGTTCATGCGAAGTGCTAGAAATCGTGCAAGTGAATGAAAGGAGGAGGAGGAGGAGGAGCAGGAAGAGGAGGAGGAGGAGGAGGAGGAGGAGGAGGAGGAGGAGGAGGAGGAGGAGGAGGAGGAGGAGAGAGGAGGAGGAGGAGGAGGAGGAGGAGGAGGAGCAGGAAGAGGAGGAGGAGGAGGAGGAGGAGGAGGAGGAGGAGGAGGAGGAGGAGGAGGAGGAGGAGGAGGAGAATACAAAGGAATACAAAGGAAACACAAACAGCAACAGACCATTAGGTCCTTACATGGCTGTTTGATTTAACTACACTACACTAACTAGATAATAAGAGATAAATTATAGGAAGTAGAAGGCTCCTCCCCACCCACCCATCCTTCCAGCCGAGAGGAGGTGAGGGAGGAGGAGGAGGAGGAGGAGGAGGAGGAGGAGGAGGAGGAGGAGGAGGCTATGATAATGATTATGACAATGATGATGGCAAGAAGGAAAACCGTAATTCATTTGAACTAAAAGATAGACAGACAGACAGACACAAACAGAGAGACAGACAGAGAGAAAAGAGAAAGAGGGAGAAAAAAATCTCAACGGCAAGATTGTGATAAGAATTAAGAGGCTTATGAAGAGAAGACAGGGAGGGAAAGCAGGGCCTGGCCAGCCAACTCAGCAGGTCAGGTCACGAGAAGGAGGGGTCAACGCAGAAGAACAGGTCACTCGGGTTATCACAGATCAGGTGCAGGAATTAAGTCTGATTTGAAGCGGTCGATAATTTCAATTAAGCAGCAGGTAGAAGGAACCTTTTGTAATTCTTAGTCTGCCATTGTGGCCATCTTACCTCCTGCTGCTCGTATGAGAGAGAGAGAGAGAGAGAGAGAGAAAGAGAGAGAGAATGAGAGAGAGATTTGCGTATAAATACAATCATAGAGGTGTGGAGAGAAAGGATGAGGGAGGAGTAAAGAGGAAGATTACAGAAGATAATGGAGGAGGAGGAGGAGGAGGAGGAGGAGGAGGAGGAGGAGGAGGAGGAGGAGGAGGAGGAGGAGGAGGAGGAGGAGGAGGAGGAGGAGGAGGAGGAGGAGGAGGAGGAGGAGGAGGAGGAGGAGAGGAGGAGGAATACAAAGGAATACAAAGGAAACACAAACAGCAACAGACCGATAGGTCCTTACAAGACTGTTTGCTTTAACTATACTACACTAACTAGATAATAAGAGAGAAAGGATAGGAAGTAGAAGGCTCCTCCTCACCCACCCATCCCTCCAGCCGAAGCTGGCCGGAAAAGAAGTGATACCATGCAATATAGAAAAACTGCATGGAATTTGTGAGGAAAGTTGAAAGCTGTAATCTATGGCTAACTACTACTAGTTTGTGGGGGTAGGTTTAGTGCTTGATAGATAGGTCATGTTATGTGTGTTTTGTAATGGTGTGAACACAGTGTGGAGGTTCAAGGGTGGTGCGGCAGCCTTGCCTGGCGCTTTCTTGGGAGGCAGCAGTCAATCAGGCCCCAGCTCCGTTCAATCCACTGCGGATTGTGTACTTTCCATGTAGGACGCCGTACACTTCAATGCCTCCTGCAGCAGTGACCCCTGGTACCTTAAATCCCGATGGTGGTCACTAACTGTCAGGACCCTAACTGAACCACAGCCCGTCACAGGTCGAGAGTAGTAGTGGTAACCGTTAACTCGGGGCTATCTGTGTGTGTTATGAGGTCTAATGTAGTGTTGGTGTAGGCTCAGTGTGGAAGTTCAGGGGTGGTGCGGCAGCCTTGCCTGGCGCTTTCTTGGGAGGCAGCAGTCAATCAGGCCCCAGCTCCGTTTCAATCCACTGCGGTAGTGCACTTTCCAAGTAGGACGCCGTGCACTTCAATGCCCCCTGCAGCAGTGACCCCTGGTATATAAATCCCGATGGTGGTCACTAACTGACAGGGCCCTTACTGAACCACAGCCCGTCACAGGTCAAAAGTTGTAGTAGTGACCGTTTACTCGGGGCTGTCTGAGACGTGTGGGAGGGGTTGTGTAGACGCGACTCGCAATCATTTTACGCAATGAGAGTAAGTTTCAGAGGCCCGCGAGATAAATTTATTATTCCGAGATAAACAGTGACAACCGGGGATTTGATATGAAATATTTATCGAGGCGACTTTTAAATGATTCTATTGTATTTGAGTTTACTACGTCTGACGGCAGCCCATTCCATACGTTTACAACACGGTTTGTGAAGAAGTACTTTGCTTCGTTCGTTACAAACCGTTTCCTGCTTTTTTTAAATCCGTTGTTTCTAGTTGAGCTTGACCGGTCTAGCGTGAAAAGATTTTCTGGGACTACGTTCGTAAATCCGTTGAAGATTTTAAATACTTCGATGAGGTCACCTCTTATCCTTCGTTTTGTTAGTGGGAATAAGTTAAGTTCTTTGAGAATGGAGGAGGAGGAGGAGGAGGAGGAGGAGGAGGAGGAGGAGGAGGAGGAGGAGGAGGAGGAGGAGGAGGAGGAGGAGGAGGAGGAGGAGGAGGACGACGACGAGGAAGAGGAGGAGGACGACGACGAGGAAGAGGAGGAGGACGACGACGAGGAAGAGGAGGAGGACGACGACGAGGAAGAGGAGGAGGACGACGAGGAAGAGGAGGAGGAGGAGGACGACGACGAGGAAGAGGAGGAGGACGACGACGAGGAAGAGGAGGAGGACGACGACGAGGAAGAGGAGGAGGACGACGAGGAAGAGGAGGAGGACGACGAGGAATACAAAGGAATACAAAGGAAACACAAACAGCAACAGACCGATAGGTCCTTACAAGACTGTTTGCTTTAACTATACTACACTAACTAGATAATAAGAGAGAAAGGATAGGAAGTAGAAGGCTCCTCCTCACCCACCCATCCCTCCAGCCGAAGCTGGCCGGAAAAGAAGAGGAAGAGGAGGAGGACGAGGAGAAGAAGAAGGAGGAGGAGGAGAAAGGGTAGGAGGAGAAAGAAAATACTGGGAGAAAGAACCAAGAAGAAATGACCAAAGAATACACGCTAAATGAAGGAAGACTCTAAAAAGACTGAAGACCCCCACACACCTTTACCTAATGAGACCCCCGCCAGGACCCAGCCGCCTCACTCAACACCTCACGATTGCTTTTTTTTTGCTATTTCTTTTCTTCTCCAATACACGAAAGTTCATTAAAGCCGCGATGACACCCCACACTTGCGAGACAATGGACGACACTCTCACACACACACACACACAACACAATTGAAAGCCACATCATATCTACACTACACATCCGCAACCCAACCTGTACATACATTACGTACACAAGCAGCATCCACAAAAAAACGTACACAATGCAGTAAACATGTGCACCAGACACGAGACAACATCACATACATGCATAAAAAAAATCAGTTCCTTGAGCCACCCACCAAGCAATACGAGACCCTACAAGAGGCAACCTTATTAATATTTAGCACAGATACGCTCACAGCTGATAAGACAGACGGCACAGGACTAACAAACTAACACAAGGCTGGGAGGAAAGGAACACAAAGTAGACAAGAAATTAAGATCCCAAGCGAAATTGCTATTGGAAGAGTTGACAAGATTATTAACTAAGGAGACGAAGTTGAAGAGGACCTATGAAGCGATACTAAGCGTCAAAGGTCACAAGAAGGAGAAGATGATGACTCCTACATGCATGACACTCGCACACTCACCACCCTCAGAATCCTTTGCCGATGGCGGCGTTAAGATGTTATCGCCCCTGATGTGAGGCTCGCACTGATACCTTATGGATTACTGCCCATTTGTATGCTGATGTCGTGTCTTTAACGCCTCTGAGTGGAAGCGATGAGATGTTTGGTGTGAATAACTAAATTCGTGTGTGTGATTTTTTTTATATTTGCGGTTAACACATTGAGGAAACGTGTGGGACTGGTGTGTTTGTTTGTTTGTTGTTCTCGTGTGATGTAAGGAAATATTCTGTACGCGATATTTTTTCATCATTTTGATTTAGTCGTGTCTACCTTCAGTTTCTTAGACCCCTTTTGACCCAGAACGTAATTTCCATTGTAATTTGGCAACCATTAGTCGATTTTAATTGATATAAACAACATTTTATAGATATGACCGGCTTAGTATCCTTGTTCACTAGCTTATCTTGTATATTAAGTTACTTTTTTTTTAATCTTATGGCTAACAACATACAATTTTATATAGCAAAGGAAAGATCTGGGCGTGAAGGGGTTAAGGTTAAGCATGAATGTAGAGTATAACGAGTAAAAAAAAAACTTATATATGACACATAAGACTTGGCTGTGATCTGACTTACGTATGTTTGCTGTCTTCGTGTAAATGTAGTGACAACATGGACATTCTTGTGATTTTCTTACTCTAATCATTATCTCGATGCAACTCTACAACATATGTATAAAGAAAAAAATATAGTTTAATGACCTTTTCAGAACACCTTCATATGTGTGTGTGTGTATTCATCTCATCTAGTTGTATTCATCGAGTTGTATTTTACAGGGTCAGAGCAACGCTCGTGTGGCCCCGTCTCCATATCAACATTTATTTTTCTCATTCATCTTTATTGTTGGCCGAAGCCACCACCCCGGGAGGCGGGTCACAAACCCCCGGCTAACACCCGGTACCCATTCACACTGCTGGGTGGACAGGGGCTCGGGCTTTAAGAAGACCGCCCGTCTGTCTTCGCTCCGCCCGGGGATCGAACCCGGGACTTCTCGGTTGTGAGCCGAGCGTGCTAACCCTTACACTACGGAGTTCCCTAAGTGTGTGTGTGTGTGTGTGTGTGGTGTGTGTGTGTGTGTGTGTGTGTGTGTGTGTGTGTGTGTGTGTGTGTGTGTGTGTGTGTGTGTGTGTGTGTGTGTGTGTGTGTGTGTTTCTGTCACTGTTACTTCATAATACTAAAGGTGAAACAGGAAACAAGATCATTCAGAATAAATTTTATTTGAACTTGAATCTCTCTCTCTATCTCTCTCTCTCTCACACACACACACACCATACACACACACACACATATAAATATAACAAAATCTAGTTAAGTCTTGGATACATATAAACCTTCTCGAGCTACATACTAATTGGATTTATTAAATAAGAATCCCACGACCTTCACCCTCACAACCCTTAACTGTATGTATTCTACGAGACACTCTCAGGCTCACTCACCCACTCATTAACCCTTCACGCCCAGATCTTTCCTTTGCTATAAAAAAGTGTCTGTTGTTAGCCATAAAATTACGAAAAGTAACTAAATAAACCAAATTAGTTAGTCGACAAGGGTACTAAACAGGTCATATCCATAAAAACAGTGCTTATATTCATTAAAAATCATCTAATGGTGATCAAATTACAATGGAAATTACGTTCTGGGTCTCAAAGGGTTAATGAAGAGACACCAACACAGAACACGGGACATAGAGAGCGTGACCGACGAGGCACAGAAAATACAATAAGGTAGCTAATATTCTCTTATTTTCTTAGAACTGAAAGAAGAGTTTGAACAAGGCTAAAGAAACACAGATTACATGAAATAAATGAGCCACTGCCATGAAATGAAAAACGTAATATACATCGTCAAAATATCTTCTTTTATGCCAGTTCTGAACAGGAACGTAACATTTGTATAGTAGGAGAGGATAATCATGTTTGACTAAGGGTTACACAATAAAAAAAATATTGAATGAAGAGGAGTTGATGTTCTACATAGAGGTTTAAGAAGCACAGATAAAAGTAATGAAAAGCAAGATGTTTATGGAAAAAATCTGAAATAAGAAAACCTGTTTCATGGGAATGCAATGAAAGCAAGAAAGTTTATGGAAAAAATCTGAATATAGAAACTTTTCATGGGAATGCACTGAAGCAGGAGAAGAGAGAGAGAGGAGAGAGAGAGAGAGAGAGAGAGAGAGAGAGAGAGAGAGAGAGAGAGAGGAGAGGAGAGAAAGAGAGAGAGAGAGAGAGAGAGAGGAGAGAGAGAGGAGAAGAAGAGAGAGAGAGAGAGAGAGAGAGAGAGAGAGAGAGAGAGAGAGAGAGAGAGAGAGAGCAGAAAGTCGAAAAACAACATAAACGGAAGAAACAACTGATTAACAAGTGATATAACTCGAAAGTAAGTTTAGCAACACCCATGGAAAACAAAATAAATCTCGTGTGTCCCTCCACCATTAGCGACGCCCCTGCCGAACACCTTCCCCACCCATGCATGGCCTTACCCTACAACTACACCCGCCCGCCCCCGCCACCACGACCCACCTGCCCTAACACTAATGAGGACGACCACAGCGACCCTCAGGAATATATTACTCTTATTAAACCTTCAACCCTATCGCTTAAGGCATAAATATAGTCTGTATCAACATATGGCACAAAGGAATGACTAGAATACATTTTGAGATAAGGACGGGTGTTTTCTTCTTTGCTTCTTGACACCGATAAGATGCATTGGAGTCTTTCCGAGGGAGTGATGGGGAAGACTTTCACACACTTGACGGAAATTGTAAGGCACCTGATGACTTTTATTCATCATTACTAACATTTTTTTTCAAGGGTCAAGTCAATGAGTCTCTGATGTCACGCACAGGCGTTCACGGTTGGAAAGTTACGCATTGCTCACAAGAAACGTAGCGTAATGAAGAAGCTTTGTCTAATACTTGAACACGTGCCGGAATCCTATGTATGTACATTCTGTATTTCTGTGGTTTACATCCGATGAATTCAATTAATTGTTAGTCATTATAACACTGCCCACCTTTTCTCCTGTCCCGCCTTTGACGTGCTTACGCGGAGACAAACATTCTTAGCTCTGAGCTGTGTTGCTGCTCACGTGACTTGAGAAAGGTTCACCCTGAATATATGAGCTGCTCCAAACAAAACTAGAGTATATGATAATTTGGAAACCATTCAGTTACTTCCTGTTTGATTAAGGCAATGTTCCTGTCTCATTCAGGATATCATATAGACGATGACAGTCTGTATGGGTCGAGTTCAAATTTTGTAACTTCGAAAAACAAGAAAAATCGCATTTGAAATTGTGTCGCACAAATTAATGTAAACACTCTTCCCCTACCCATCATATCCTGGCGAAACTTTCTCAACAGAACAGAACAGCTGGTCTCGAGACCAGAATTACAGGCCTTTAATTCCACTAAATATTTACTTATAGATGTCTTGCAATTTTCTGTATTAGAATTAGATGATCATCAGGGCTTGGAGACCTCAGGTTGCCAACGCCGCGTGTTGTGGATGCTGCTGCTGCCATGGACGTGGCGTGTCACAACCAAGGATTAAGTTAAACGTATCTGCGTCATTAGTGGGCGTGAGGTACTGGAAGGACTCGAGGCTGTCCTGGAAGAGTCCCGAGTCCGCGACGCCGCACAGGAGCGCCACCAGGTCCGGGGTCCTGCGGGGTTTGGGCGACAGGCTGCTGCTGGGTCTTGCTGGGCACGCTGCTGGGCTGGCACAGGGCTGCCTGGGGTTCATTGGGACTGGAGTCCTCGTCGAGGATGCCTGAGAGAACCCAGGCGCAGGTGTCCTGCGGGGCGTTGCCGTCCAGCATGTCCTGTAGGGACTTGATGTAGGCGGAGGCGAGCTTCAGCGTGGTGATCTTGGTCATGTCGGCGGCAGCGCGGCGACGACTCACCCAGGAAGGCAACACGCCCCGCAGACTCTCAAAGGCCGTGTTGATCTGACGCATGCGGTACCGCTCACGCGCATTGGCGGTTTCCTGCGGTAACGGGACAGTGGCTGCGGCCGCGATGACTTGGGCCCCGTGGACTCAGGCAGACTCCAGTCGGGATCATACAAGTAGCGTGCCTTATACGACCTGGGCCGCAACTTATACTTGACGCTTGGCGCCTCCGTCTGACTGCTTGGGGTGCTGGAACAGCTGCTGGTTTCACTGCTGTTTATGTTGTCCTCGTCGTCGTCCCTCTCGCAGCGGATCCTGCCGCTAGCATTGTTATTGTCGTCCACCGACGGCTGTGCGGCCAAACACTCCATCTTCACTCTGAGCAGCGACCTCGGTCCTCAGGCAAACACTCACCCGCATACACTGCTATCGCCCTCTTCTAATGCCAGATTTTGTCTATTTCCAGATCAAGTTTCTTCATTATAATCTGGAATGAAACCCAAATTCATCGCATAGTTTCTCTTTGCAGAACAAGTCAGCAGTAAGACTGTTAAAAACAGCAATTATTCCTCTATATAACATCCATTGCTGATATTATGAGAAACTAAACTCCATGTGGGGAAGAAGCCTTGTGATGCTTACAGAAGTGTGAGGTGCTGAGGGCGACGCGAGGCGGAGGTCCAGGAAGGTCCCGAGTCAAGGCTTCGGGAGAAAGGCGACGTGCAACCTTACCCCACCACGTCTGCTGGCACACTGACAGTTCGCTCGGGTGATTCTCTCGCTCTCCCCATGCTACTCCCTTTCTCTAAAATATGTCCCCTTTTTTATTTAATCGCGTCCCAGCAAGCAGTTACTTTCCCCAGCCGACACCTGCATCTTGGGAGCAGAGGAAGTGCACACTCATCGCGAGAAATCACCTGCGTCACCCACCGTTTAATCACCTTCTGTCAGGTGGGATCGGAATGTTTCGTGTGTGTGTGTGTGTGTGTGTGTGTGTGGTAAAGTACTTGTGTGTGTCACTTGAAGGTTTAAGTCCCACTAACGGTTCGAAATCCTTCCTTGAAAACATGGGTATGTACTGTCCCCCTTGAGCAAGGGGACAGGGTGTGTGTGGTGTGTGAGGACCCAGCTTTACCAACACCTCGCTCGCTACGAGCTGGAAGCTCTTTGCGGGAGGGTAACAGCTAGTGGTTGCGCGTCCAGCGCGTGTTCAGGCCATAGGTGAATTTCACACACACACACACACACACACACACACACACACACACACACACACACACACACACACACTTAGGTGCTCCGTAGTGTAGTGGTTAGCAAGCTCGGCTCACAACCGAGAAGTCCCGGGTTCGATCCCCAGGCGGAGCAAAGACAGACGGGCGGTCTTCTTAAAACCCGAGCCCCTGTCCACCCAGCAGTGAATGGGTACCGGGTGTTAGCCGAGGGTTTGTGACCCGCCTCCCGGGATGTAGCTTTCGGCCAACACTAAGCACTAAGGATGAATGATAAAAAAATGTTGATATGGAGACGGGGCCATACGAGTGTAGCTCAGGCCCTGTAAAATACAACAACTAGATGAATACACACACACGTGTAAACAAGCAAATACACATACTAAACAAGAAGCATTGAAGAATGTCTTCATTACCAAGGTAGTGTTTGCATTGAAATGATCCCCCCGCAGGTTGACATTATTATATTACTGCATTTAAGCTTTCATTGCACGCTTGCGATGCGTGCGTCGTTCACTGATCACATATGTGTGTGGTGTGTGTGTGTGTGTGTGTGTGTGTGTGTGTGTGGTGTGTGTGTGTGTGTGTGTGTGTGTGTGTGTGTGTGTGTGTGTGTGCGCGCGCGTGTGAGTGTCATAGCCATCGAGTGGTGTATTTGATAACCGCGAAACCGAAACATTACAAAAAGCGACACAAACCACAGTGTCAGACAAAACCACATCTCGTCACAAAAATCTGCGGCATCTCAGTCAGCTTTCCCAGATCAAGGAGCGGCGCCGTAAGCCAGCCAGCCAGGGCAATGGACCACCCCTGTAGCAACCCTCGAGCTCATTCAACGGACAACAGGAATAGTTTCGTCCTTCGTATATTCAACATTAACAAAAATTTCACATGGAAGCTGAATTTTGTTTTATCGTAATTGGTCAGACGCCAGCCAAGTCCTGGTTAACAGTTGACAATCAGATAGAGAAAGAGGGAAGATCTCAAGGCCTCGACAGCCCACCCTCTGTCCTGACGCGCGGGTGATACGCGGGAGGCCCTGGCGACGAGGGAGCTTATACCAGACCAACCACCAGATGAGGTTAAGGATAACGATACCATTCAGATGTAAAAGAGAAACGGACTCGCTCAGCTAATGAATATATCCATACGGCGATCTTTTTGCATCAGTGATAACGCTGAACGGTGAGTAGAAAGAGGGGGAGAGGGAGAAAGATTTGACGTGGAGATGAATGAAGAGAGAGAGAGAGAGAGAGAGAGAGAGAGAGAAGAGAGAGAGAGAGAGAGAGAGAGAGGAGAGAGGAGAGAGAGAGAGAGGAGGAGAGAAGAGAGAGAGAGAGAGAGAGAGAGAGAGGAAGAGAGAGAGAGAGGATTAGGGTAGTGGGAAGAACGTGACGGTAAAGATACAAAAAAAGGATGGATGTCTAGAAAATGATATATGGAGAGAGAGAGAGAGGAGAGGAGAGAAGAGGAAGAGAGAGAGAGAGAGAGAGAGAGAGAGAGAGAGAGAGAGAGAGAGAGAGAGAGAGAGAGAGAGAGAGAGAAGGTACAGAGAGAGAGGGGGGAGGCGTAGAGAAATAGAGGAGGGACTGAAAGTAGCGGTGAGGAATGAGACAGCGGGACGGCGATGGATCACAGTAATGGCGTCTTGGCTAAGGCAGGATCAACAGGGATTAATGGAAACTGTTGTGTCGAGCTACTTAATACACGGCGTCGCTCCCTGGAACTAAGGAACCTGTTTTTAATTACTAAGTCCTGTTGGTGTTCAGTTAGAGGCGCAGCATAACTCTGCCGCTGCCTGCGTGAGGGCTCGCCGCGGGACTGCCTGGCAATATAAAGCCTCCTGAGGTGACCGCAGCGCCGAGCGACGTTTATTGCAGACATGATTAAGACACCAACTTCACATTCTTCACATTCAGTGCAGAAAATTACTATGAAATTATACTCTGATATGTATTATTATTATTCACCGAAAAAAATAACTCATGATTCAGGCGGAAAATTTAGTTGGCGTCGACTCAAATATTGATTCGCTTTGACTTTACTATCGAACTGAGATCCTCATCCACACACTTCTTTTCTTCAGACTGAGATCCTCATCCACACACTTCTTTTCTTCAGACTGAGATCCTCATCCACACACTTCTTTTCTTCAGACTGAGATCCTCATCCACACACTTCTTTTCTTCAGACTGAGATCCTCATCCACACACTTCTTTTCTTCAAACTGAGATCCTCATCCACACACTTCTTTTTTTCAGACTGAGATCCTCATCCACACACTTCTTTTCTTCAGACTGAGATCCTCATCCACACACTTCTTTTCTTCAAACTGAGATCCTCATCCACACACTTCTTTTCTTCAAACTGAGATCTTCATCCACACACTTCTTTTCTTCAGACTGAGATCCTCATCCACAAACTTCTTTTCTTCAAACTGAGACCCTCATCCACACACTTCTTTTCTCAATTTGACCCCATCACACACTTTTTAACTGAGATCCTCATCCACACACTTCTTCTCTTCAAACTGAGATCCTCATCCACACACTTCTTCTCTTCAAATTGAGATCCTCATCCACACACTTCTTCTTTTCAAACTGAGATCCTCATCCACACACTTCTTCTCTTCAAATTGAGATCCTCATCCACACACTTCTTCTCTTCAAATTGAGATCCTCATCCACACACTTCTTTTCTTCAAATGAGATCCTCATCCACACACTTCTTCTCTTCAAACTGAGATCCTCATCCACACACTTCTTTTCTTCAAACTGAGATCCTCATCCACACACTTCTTCTCTTCAAACTGAGATCCTCATCCACACACTTCTTCTCTTCAAACTGAGATCCTCATCCACACACTTCTTCTCTTCAAACTGAGATCCTCATCCACACACTTCTTCTCTTCAAACTGAGATCCTCATCCACACACTTCTTCTCTTCAAACCGAGATCCTCATCCACACACTTCTTCTCTTCAAACTGAGATCCTCATCCACACACCTCTTTTCTTCAAACTGAGATCTTCATCCACACACTTCTTTGCTTCAAACTGAGATCCTCATCCACACACTTCTTTGCTTTTAATTTTCTTCCATCTCGCCAAGCCGCCTACAGGCCTCCCTTGTATACATGACGGCACTTATATATTAAAAAAACCTGATCTAAATCTAATAACAAACCCAATGTCAGCGACTAGAAAAATCATCAAACGATTTAATTTGGTCATGATAAAGTCATTGTGAGGTTATTAGTAGCTTGGGGGAGAAATAGGGATGTGATTACCAAGACCTCTTGAAGGATTAATGTGACAAGATCACGCGATGGAAGCCGATTCAATCAAGACCACTTAGATCCAAGGAGGCCATGATTTAGGCTCAGAGGCGACGATATCAGGTGTTAGCGGAGGGGACTGGGAGGCTATCGGAGGGGACTGAGTGGGGTAGCGGGGGGACTGGGGGGGCATCGACGGGGACTGGGATGGCAGCAGGGGGGGACTGGGGTGGCATCGGAGGGGACTGGGGGGGGCAGCGGCGGGGACTGGGGGGGCGGTGAGGACTGGGGTGGCAACGAAGGGGACTGGATGGCAACAAAGGGGGCTGGGGGTGACTGGGGGTGCAGCGAAGGAGACGGCAGTAGCACTGAGGGGCGCCGGTGCGGTTCCTATTGCGCCACGGGAACAGGGGCATGAATCAAGAAGGTAACCAGCAAGAGAAAGAAATTAGCTGAGCCTCCAATACGGTCGTTAACGAGGCGGGGATTGCGAGAAGACGTGGTAAGGGAGGTGGTCGTGATGTTTCCATTAGACGACCTTTTTTCACCATCTTATTTTGTATTTATTCGATTTCTTTTCATGTCTCGAGTGTGTGTGTGTGTGTGTGTGTGTGTGTGTGTGTGTGTGTGTGTGTGTGTGTGTGTGTGTGTGTGTGTGTGTGTGTGTGTGTGTGTGTGTGTGTGTGTGTGTGTGTGTGTGTGTGTGTGTGTGTGTTCGTAACGTAAGCGCTTTCTCTAATTAACAGGTGAGACACAGACAGGCCCCCAATTCATGTCTTCCTGGCTGCAGGGAATAGCAAGACGCCTTAAGCCACAGATTCAATACGATAACGACACACGCTCCTTTATTCCCCAAGCTAATTGTCTCCGAGGATGAAATTGCCGGCCATCAGATACAGAGTGAGCCTACCTACCATCTCTTTAGAGGGTAGGGGTCTGGAGGGAGACGAGAAATAGGTGGAGGTAGCGGTTGAGGTCTAAAAAGGTGGAGGGAAGGTTGTGGGTGTGGACGGGTGGAGGGGCGTGGTGGAGCAGGAGACATAAATCGTGATAAAGAGATACACAATGAGCGACATAAACAAATGACACCCGGGAGTAACGTAACTTTAATGGAGGGAAGCTGCTGGTGTGCCTCCTCCAATCTCGTGCACCGCTGCGTCCCTGCTGACCTGTTTAGACATCCTCTGCGCAGACCTTGTTTTGTTAAGACCAGGACCACGCGCCGTACTGTCACATTATATTTAACTGATCTCTACCATGGCCTCCTCCCTTATATAACCCTCCTAAATTTATAAAGTGTAACCGTATAAAGTACATAACCCCTCCTAACCTTATAAAGTGTAACCGTATAAAGTACATAATCCCTCCTAACCTTATAAAGTGTAACCGTATAAAGTACATAATCCCTCCTAGCCTTATAAAGTGTAACCGTATAAAGTACATAACCCCTCGCTAACCTTATAAAGTGTAACCGTATAAAGTACATAACCCCTGCTAACCTTATTAATATATATAATATGACTATATAAAGTGATGCAGACAACGAGTTTTATTGTTTCAGAGAAGTGAGATGTAGTGATGTATATAGTGAGATGTTTTCTGTCCTATAATTCATCACTCCATATAATTATTTCCTTTCTTCCCTTATGTCAACGCCTTCTACAGCTCGTCCTCCTTCTCTTTACACTTCCTTCCCTTCCCTTCCTTAACCCTTCCTCCTCCTACTCCTCCTCTTTGCCCTTCCACTCCACCCGCTCATATATTATCCCAATGCATTTAAATTTACTTTCTCCACCCTGTCTTCCATCCCTCCACCTTCTCCTCCATCTCCCTGCAACGCGCGGCGGCAAAGGGCGTGTGTCTCGCCCCGGCGACCTCAGTGACGGAGTTTCCTGACCAAGGGATGAGACAAAGGGCCAAGGGTCACACCAGGGTCACATTGGATTGGGAGGAGATGAGTGACCTCTAGGGGCACGTGTCACACACACACACACACACACACACACACACACACACACACACACACCACACACACACACACACACACACACACACACACACACACACACACACATACATACACACACACATGGAGACGCCCTCGCCATCCGTTTCCTCGGTGATGTGCCGAGGCAAATATTTGGTCAGAGCCACACGTAACAGTTTCTCTCTCTCTCTCTCTCTCTCTCTCTCTCTCTCTCTCTCTCTCTCTCTCTCTCTCTCTCTCTCTCTCTCTCTCTCTCTCTCTCTCTCTCTCTCTCTCTCTCTCTCTCTCTCTCTCTCTCTCTCTCTCACTTCTACAAATTTCCTTGATCCCCAAAACTTATCAAAACCTCAATACTTTCGTTATTTTCTTCATATTCAATACGATGTCAAACCATTTTTATAAAGATATATTTCAAGCCCATCGCATCGCATACGACACCACCAGCAAACAAGAAAACAACTCAAGAAAAGAAATTAGTTGTCGTAATAAACAACACTACTTTTACTGATAGCTGAAAGAACTAAATCAATGTTAAGATTACAAAATATTAACTTCCCTTATCATGCTATTTTTCCTAACCTAGACACTTCAGTATTTTCAAGCACACAGCCCGGATCCTGCTAACGTCAGGAGGAGCAACGGTGCGGGTGGGTGCGGGTGGAAGGGAGGAAGGGTGGAAGGGAGGGTGGGAGGTTGGCAGGTTGAGTGGTTTGGAAGGGCGAAGAGGCAGGGCGGGAGTGAAGGAAGGTGTGACGACTCGACGAGGGAAAGTGCAAGAGTGGGAAGCAGGGGAAAAATACAACAGCGTGGATATAAGAGGAAATGAGTGTAACGATGAAATACGAAGAGATGAAACGTGAATGAATAGGTGGAAGATAGATCGAGTTTTTGTAAGAATGTGGATAGAACCTTACAACTAATCATGTGTAAGAAAGAGGAGAGAAAAAAAATCGTGAACGTGATTTTGGAGTTATGTTTGATATTCATTGCTGCAAGAAATAAGAAATAAAGGTGAGGGATAAACTAGTGGTGGTCACGGTGGACCCTCCAGCTGAGCAGCTTCACACCACTGAATTACAGGCAGTGGATGCCGATCCTCCCATTGACGAAACCGCACCCTCTCTTGACGAAGTCAGAGAGGCTGTAGCAAAGTTGAGGGGTGGAAAGGCAGCTGGTGTTTGTAATATCAGTGCGGAGCTCCTGGGGGTGAGGCCATGATCCGCGGGTTGCATGCTGTCCTGACTGCCGTGTGGCAATCAGGTACCATTCCTCCTGACTGGAAAAGGGGGCTGGTCTTCCCTATCTGGAAAGGGAAAGGGGACCGTCAGGACTGCAACAATTACCGCGGTATTACACTGCTCAGCGTGCCAGGCAAGGTGCTTGCCCATCTATTGCTGACACGGATCCGCAGTCATCTGCTGAAGCATCAGAGACCTCAACAGTCTGGGTTCACGCCTGGTAAGTCAACAACGGACCGTATCCTAGCGCTTCGTGTCCTGGTGGAACGCCTACGTGAGTTTCGACAGGGGATACTTGCAGCCTGTGTTTATCTCAAGAAGGCGTTTGACTCAGTGCATCGTGAGTCACTTTGGGATCTTCTGCGACTTCGCGGGATTCCTGCAAGGACTATTGGTTTGATAACCGGTCTGTATTCTGGGACTGAGAGTGCTGTGAAGTGTGGGGCAGGTGTATCCAGCTTCTTTCCTGTTAATACAGGAGTGAGGCAAGGGTGCGTCCTTGCCCCATCACTTTTCAACGCTTGTATGGACTGGGTATTGGACAAGGTTGTAGATCAAAGTGATTGTGGAGCATCCGTCGGCAACACCAAGATCACTGATCTTGTTTTTGCTGATGATGCAGTAATCTTTGCTGAGTCCCTGGAGGTCCTGGCGATGGCTCTCGAGGCACTGCACGAGGAGGCAAAGCCTTTGGGACTTGAGGTCTCGTGGCTTAAGACCAAGGTCCAGGTGTTTGGAGACTTACTAGATGAAGCAGTACAGTCTGTTCATGCGTGCGGCGAGGACATTGAGATCTTGGAAAGTTTTACATACCTTGGTAGCGCAGTCCATAATGACGGCGGGTCACGTCAAGAAGTCTTACGACGGATTGGCATAGCCCACGGTGCTATGGACTCGCTCAGCGGGAGTATTTGGCGTTGTCGGTACCTGTGCAGGAGGACAAAGATCCGGATCTTCAAGTCGCTTGTGATCCCTGTCTTACTATATGGTTGTGAAACATGGACACTAAATAGTGACTTGAAGAGACGAATCAATACCTTTGGTAATAAGTGTCTTCGCAGAATCATGGGGTATCGCTGGGATGATTACGTGTTAAATCAGCGATTGCACCGTGAGACTGAATCGAGGCCTATTACCTGCATAGTCCGTCAGCGCCAACTTCGGCTATATGGGCATGTGGCACGCTACCCTGAAACCGATCCTTCCCATAGTATTTATTATATATATATTAGCATAGTATTCATAGTATTTGGTATGGGGTTGTATCTGTAAGAGACAATCCGGCGTGAAGGAGGCCAAGAGGGCGCCCTGAAGGCTCGTGGCTGGGGCAAGTTGATGTTTCTTGTCGAGAGCTGCTTGGTATGGGAAAGGAGCCTGCATGGAGACTCGCGCGTGGTGACCCCCGGGAGTGACGTCGTAGTGTTGGCGAGGCGACGCGCCCCCCGGCGTATGCCCCCAATGATTGATTGATTGATTGATAAACTAGTAGAAGAAAGTTGTCAAAAGAAAGAATAATACTGGGAACAAAAAATATTAAGAGGTTGTAAAGTGAAATTAAAACAAAACGTATTGAAACGAATTGACTTGAAGGGAGTGCACACAAAGGAGGAGTATTAGGAGGAGGAGAAGGGAGAGGAGGTGGAAGAAGAAATATAACCTTGACAAGTGTTGTTTTAAGAAGATTCGTAAGGAAGCAGATGCAATAAAGAGAATATGATCATAATACAAAAAGGATGAGAGAGAGAAAAGAGAGAGAGAGAGAGAGAGAGAGAGAGAGAGAGAGAGAGAGAGAGAGAGAGAGAGAGAGAGAGAGAGAGAGAGAGAGAGAGAGAGAGGAGAGAGAGAGAGAGAGAGGAGAGAGAGAGAGAGAGAGGAGAGAGAGAGAGAGAGAGAGAGAGAGAGAGAGAGCGAGAGAGAGAGAGAGAGAGAGAGAGAGAGAGAGAGAGAGAGAGAGAGAGAGAAGAGAGAAGAGAGGAGGAGAGAGAGAGAGAGAGAGAGAGAGACGGCCAGACAAACAGAGGAATACTATATTTTATTACTTGAAATGCCAAATGATACATCTGCTACTGACACACGTGAAACACCAGACAAAAAAAGGCCATTTCGTACCCATCAAAACGACTAGCTCACAACTGGAACTGGCGTCACTTGCACAAACCCATGAAAATATAAATTGTTAGCCAGTGTACAAACGGCAAGCTAAGGTGAAAAACTTCGTCCGTAAAGAAAATGCGATGTTTTCTCACATAATCCTTGACAAAGTGCATGGGTGTGGTGAAAGTAAAAGGAGACACGGAGAATTTAGGAGAGAGGGGCAATATAAATGTTAGTATGAATCTATGAAGGCAAAAAGTTATATTTTCTACCAGTGAATTCAAATATAGCTATGACAGTGGTAGAGAGAGAGAGAGAGAGAGAGAGAGAGAGAGAGAGAGAGAGAGAGAGAGAGAGAGAGAGAGAGAGAGAGAGAGAGAGAGAGAGAGAGAGAGAGAGAGAGAGAGAGAGAGTGTAACACACAAAGTGTAAAGTTGGCGGCCAATCGGTGGAGACTGTTGAAGCCCACCCCGCTGAGCCTAGTGATACTGTGACACTAGTGACAGCAACAGTGCCTCAACAAACACTAGTGATACATAAATGTATATAATGTTAGTTTTTAGGTCTTTATATTTATGTGTAAATTGCCCTTAAGATAGGTAGCACACGACAGTGCACCTTTGGGCTTTAGTTATATGTATGTTTAAAAAAAATTAAAAAAAAAGGAGAGAGAGAGAGAGAGAGAGAGAGAGAGAGAGAGAGAGA
>JACEEZ010018164.1:30000-45000 GCA_016584305.1 Chionoecetes opilio
ACATGGTCGGCACCGCTTGACTACAGACCAGCGGCAGGGTTTCAACAGGCGAGCAGCAGATTGATCAGCTAACATGATGCTAATAAATCTACAGCCCTTTCTCCCTCCATCCTTCCTCCGTCTTCATTAACTCTGAGCCATAATGAAACACACCGTCGTTCTGACCTTTACCATCGCCAGACCCAATACTGTGTTATTTTGAAATTGAAGAATTGAAAATGTAATATATATGTGGACTTAAGTACACGTGTCTGTGCAGAAGCTTCACTTACCTTACCTTCGTTGAGGCCCCGACGCATACCCGGCAGGAAGGGAAGACTGCAAAGAAGGAGAGACAGGTATAATAGTTGTAGCCTCATTCATGTATCCGCGTATCATCAATATAGAAAAAACAAAGCAACAGCGATGAGTATTAACCATGCAAACACTCATTAGTAGATAATATTCTGATGGCAAAAAATGTCATGGAAGTAGACAGCCGCGAGACGATGAATAAAACATGTGTTGCTCTCGGGACTCATTACTGCTACACCCACGATGACGGTCACGATACGGAATATTCATCGCCCAGATAACTCACGTCAGTCGTGCCTGCTGGAGTGTGACGGAAGGGAGGGAGAGAGTGAAGGTTGTGGCGCCCCTAAGGATATCCACCTGAATACCCGGCAGGCAGAGTGCGGCAGGGGAGACAGGTGGACTTCGGTGTCTCTCGCTATAGCACGACCCACGGCGCCCCTGGTCCAGGTCACCCTTGGCCCAGCACGGCACACACACAAGATGCCTCAGTGAAAAGTATCCTCGGGCGGTGTGTGTAATCGTGTCATCTCGGTGGCCACGATGTAATGCACAGGTGGGAGGAGAGGTGTACAGGTGGTGGTGGTGGTGGTGGTGGTGGTGGTGTGTGCAGGTGTTCAGATGGAATATAGTTCGTCCAGGTATAGATGGAGCGAACAGGTGGTGCGTTAATTATAAAGACAATGCTACATGCTCTCATTGAAGGAAGGAACAAAACAGCGACGAATCAGCTGCGTTCTCCTTTAATTAAAATGCTAGATATGTTTTATTTGTGTTATCCATCTACTTACCATCCATTTAACCATTGCTTTACCTAACAACTACTTCATTCATCACTATGTCATGCGTGCTGTGAGGGTCCCGCCAGCCTCCCACACCGACCCTTGTGTCCCGTGCCTTACCATCCGCCGCCCCTGCATGGTTCCTCACGCTTCCCTTTTCAGAAGCTGCCACTAACTCAGGCTGCGCGGCGGCCACTACATCAGAGGGGCGGCGAGCGAGTTCCTGCCGCTAATGGTATTACTTAGCAGCAAATAACTATCATACTGCGGACTTAGGGGCTCATCGATCTCGCTTATCAGGAACATCTTTGACTCGCTAAAATTTCAGGTCCTACGCGATGCACGGGCTATATTGAAAAATTCTCGGTTTTTCTCTCTTTTCCTTGGCGCGGAAAATGTTAACTAACGACCCGGGTTTGGGGGAGTTACGAGGGGCGTCGCCTGAATATTGTGAAATCGCGAGATACTATTATCGGGAAGATTGAGGGAATATATTTCTAAAGTTGCGCGTTCACAGCGTTTGGCGGGGAGTGAGTGGAATTGGCTTCGTCCTGCGCAATGGTGGAAATGGTGAAGAGGTAGTGAGGGTGATGAGGTAGTGGTGGTGGTGGTGGTGGCGTAGAGATGGTGAGAGTGATGAGGTGGTGGTGGCGTAGAGAGGGTGAGTATGATGACGTAGTGGTGGCGGCGTAAAGGTGGTGATAGTGATGTCGTGGTGATGGTGGTGATGCACACGAGGCCGGCACAGACGGTGATGACTAGGATTATAATGATGGCGACAAAACGTTCTGCGTCAATAAAGCATACTGTGTTTGTGTTCTATGATGTTAGATGTACAGGCATTTCTTACTCTACTGATGTTACATGTTCGAGCAGTTCTCCCTGTGCTGGTGTAACATGCACTCCCTCCCCTGCGACGCCTTCCCATCACCCTCCGCACCTCGCGCCCCGAGACGCGGCACCCACACGGGCGCCGCCGCTGTCGTCGCGTCGCCCCTGATGCAGAACAGTGCTTATTAATATCAAACAAGAAAATTCTCTGGCCTGATGAATATCTTAAGAAAATATATGCAACATTTTTGTTGTATAATTTAGATTAGAAGAACGTTTTTGCATGCACAAGCAACATTTCATTTCACAACACAGTTTTCATTTTCCATTAGACCAATGTTATAACGCCATTAGCATACCCGAGATATGCGGCTTCCCTGATATAACATTGTGCAACCCACAAAAAATATGAGAAATATTATGCACTAAATGTCAAACTGTACGTAGAACAACAAAAATCGTAATGAGAAACTGCTGCAAATTCACCCTGATTTGCAATCTTCCTTAACGAGCACAAGACTGCACCCACCACGGTACCTCCACCCCCCCTCACCCCCCCTCACCCGGACACCCGAGCCGTCAGACCCGCACCACAATCTTAATTCCAGAATCTTGTAACTTTAATGATTTAGTTATCTATTAATCGCACAGGCGTCCAAGGGAAAGCCTGCTACGTAGCCCCAACACACAGACCTTCTAGCCAAGTATTCGTATCCTCGACCGTCCACCACAGCCCCCCCTGCCCCCCCCTCAGCCCCCCCTGCCTCCACCCTCAGGCCACCTCCCCCCCTCACCTGCCCTGCCCCCCCTCATGCCCCCTGCCCCCCCCTTCTACCTGCCCTGCCACGCCACTCCTCTCTCTCTCTCTCTCTCCTCTCTCTCTCTCTCTCTCTCTCTCTCTCTCTCTCTCTCTCCCTATTGTTTACTACATTGTCTGGAAGCCCCTGATGCATGTTAATGGTGCTCACCTCATTATTCTTGGCTTGTAATTAAAGAAGAATATACAAACAGGGAAGTAAGCACGGTGTGAGCAGCTGACAGGCGAGATGTTCCGTCCGCCTCCCCACCTTACAATTATGTAAATGTATATCTAACACACACTGCATTATATGAACATTTTGGGTCGACCTATTTACATATTAATTAAATAGCACACTACCAGTATTGAAACAGAATGCATGGCTTGGTAGGGAGCACCGCGCCTCGTTAAATATACACTTTTCAGTATCTGATGAAAAATGCTTACACGAAACCTCAACTCATTTATTATAATCACGACCCTCAGCTGAAAATATGTACTAATTTACCTATTATCTTCAATTTGTAAGAGTACCTGTAAATTGCTGCCACCAGGTGATAATTGAAGGGGAGGGAGTGTTCCATCAGCCGCCCAATCCCCCTCCTATAATACCCATTCCCCAGCTCCCTTAATCCCCCTGTGGCAGACTAATCCCCACCATTGACGACTCCCTCGACTCCCTAATCCCTTCCCCACGTCCTCTAAACCACCGGTCAACATCCCAATATAATTCTTAATGATAAACATATACACAAATTAATTGATTACTTTAGTACAAACTGTAAAGAAATAGTCTTGTGCTGAGGGCCGCAGGAGGGCAAAAGTCTTATTAAAGATATGAGGGATGGAGAGCTGGTCTAATTGGCGACAGATTTATACTGAAGGTAATGTCATGTTAGTGAAGGGAGGAATGATAATTGGTTATGAGGCGATGGCCAGATCCACTCAGGCAGGACCCCCCCCTCCCCCCCCCCCTCCCTTCCTCTCCCTTCTTCTCTCCAACTCCCTCCTTCCCCTTCACCCCCTCCCCCCTCCCTCCCCTTTCCCCTGCGTCCTCCAATCCTCTATTTTGTATTTAAGGAGCCTGTCGGGCCATTTGATATATAACGCAAGATAAGGGGCGATGTATAAATAACTACAGAATTAGATCAACGGATACATTATAACTACCATAAATAGGCATCAGTGTTTCGTGTGATGATATTTTTTCTTGTCATCAATATACGCTACTATAAACCGGCCCTTAATTCAAAATCTAAATCGATAATACAGTTTTAGCTCCACTATAACTCTTGCGCACAGACAATTCTAAGTCAATATTCCACCTTAATGAATACCTACCTATAAGGAACACCAGTCCACAGCAACACTCAGTACCTAAACATTGAACCTGTAAACGAGAGAAAAATCGTATTCTACAACATGAAGCGAACGACAACCACAACCATCACCACCCTACAGGAACACAACCATGGGAACAACACGACCACAAGGCACTTCACTACAGCAACCTTCCACTAGCCCAGTGGTTCCCAACCTTTGTTCTGTTGTTTCCCCCTTCCCCCTGTTCAACCATCCGGATTTCCCCCTTCATGTTGACAAGGAAAAAAGTAGCCAAAACACAACATTTACTAGCTTAATAACAAGTATATAAACACTATCCTCTATATCTGTATACACTTAAAGAAAAAAGAAGTCAATAGCTGAACTCTGAACTCCAAGAGATTTTTTATTGTTGACTAAATGCTAGTAATTTAGATGTCCCTCAAGAAAAATTTCCCCCTAAGAAACCTGAAATTTCCCCCTAGGGGGAAATTTCCCCCAGGTTGGGAAATACTGCACTAGACAACCTATGCTCCACCATCACCCCTCCACTACCATGAGAGGCACTTCACTACAGCAACCTTCCACTAGACAACCCATGCGACACCACCATCACCCCCTCCACCATTACCCCTCCACTGCCATGAACACTCCACAACATCACTCCTTTAACTGAACACCACCATGGACAACACCCAACAATGAATTTCAAAACTATTTCAAAACAATATTTCTCAACTCTAATACCATTCCACCCTAATCTCACTACCCTACTATACTATATCACACCAGGGGACGTCATTCTAATACATTTCCTCCACAGGTAGCACACCATAGCTCACCATAGCACTATACTCGAGCACCATCACCATCTGGGGTACCTTAGTCACCAGGAGCCCTCCTCAGTAACCCACAATTTTACTGCACCAGAGACCCCAGCACCCCAGAACACACAAGTACCAGTATTACAAAGTTTCAAAACAAGCACCAGCAACCACACCACATATAAACTCCTTCGATGCCTACAAACAAACAAAAAGAAAACTAATAAATAAGATCATAGGCAGACACGCAAAAAATTGACCACATCTGTTCTTTTACATTATTTTTTTCCTCACAACAAGACTTCCACGAAGAATGCCAAGGAACTGTAGTTAAACCAGACCCTGACAGGAATATATAGACAACGCAGAGATCGAGATTCAAACTGTGGCTAAGTAAAGACAGACAGGAATGTTGTATATCTATAGGGGAGGCAGTAGCAGAGTGGTTAGCGTCTCCGAGTGGCGTTCTCGGTGACCTGAGTTCGATCCCCGAAAAAAACCAAAATCTTTCTGCACCATCGAGTGGCCTAAGAACACCCACATGCCCTGCCCATTAACTCTACCTTCGATTGCGAGTGCATTAGGGGACACAGGGGGGCGATATGAGCCTGTAATCACAGACGTCACTATAAAAATCTGCCTGCGCCACCACGGGCGAGGGCCAACCATCACAGCCCTCAAGTGAACCTCCAGGGCCTACCATCCGAGCCTTAGAAGTCAATGCCTATACAGGCGCTATAGGCACAAAAAGATCGCGCCATATGCCAAGGTATATATGTATGGCTTTGTATCTCTTGTCTCTCTAAGGAGTGATAACCGAGGAAACCTAACTATTTATTCATTCAAGTTGAGTTAAGTTACTTAGCGATTCCTAAGTAGTTAAGTTACTTAGCGATTCCCGTCAGGAGTCACCAGTGAGAGTGTGTTATCTCGGTGTTCCTCTGGGTGAGTTGCGGTCTTCTTCACCTGTGTCCCTCGCTCATGATGAAAAACAACTTGAACTTTATCAAAAATATTTGTTCATGTATTATACATATTACACACACGCATACATACTCAGCTAAATTTACACACGTTTCACCTTTATTTAAATATTCTTTCTGTTTATTTTTTGTTATCCTCTTCCCTATGTAGCTTTCTTCCTGCTTCTCCTACTCCTCCTCCTCTTTTTATTTTTTTAATCCTCTTCCCTATGTAGCTTTCTTCCTGCTTCTCCTCCGCCTCTTAATATTTTTTGTTATCCTCTTCCCTCTTACGTCGTCCTCCTCCTCCTCCTCCTCCTCCTCCTCCTCCTCCTCCTCCTCCTCCTCCTCCTCCTCCTCCTCCTCCTCCTCCTCCTCCTCCTCCTCCTCCTCCTCCTCCTCCTCCTCCTCCTCCTTATCATGATCACCAACATCCCCATCAAAAGTCAGACTTACGTAGATGATTGTAGAAGAAAATGAGGGTGAATTAAAAAGGGACGTTGCGTGAGCCTTGGACTCGTTTGTAGTTAGCTTATAAAAAGACGAAGAAATCATCCAGTTAGACTAAATGTAATGTTTGTGGTCCCGCCTTTCACTTATCTGTCTGCTACCTGTAATTAACTTAAACCAACAGACATAAAGTGAGTTGAGATTTAATTTCGTTTCTGGATATATATACAGTTAGTACTACATGTATATTTTTTCTCTCTGTGTTTTTCTCTCCTCCACTAGATACTCTTCACTCAGGTTACATAGGGAGACAATGTGAGCCAAAAATGTATAAACTTTCATCATGGACTTTTACAACTAGACCTTTCTTGTTTGCCATGCTGTAAGTTTGTCATCGTCTACTGAATTCATACCAAGGACACATCACTAAAAAAAGGGAAGCTGTAAGTTTGTCATCGTCTAGACTGAATTCATACCAAGGACACATCACTAAAACAAAGGGAAGCTGTAAGTTTGTCATCGTCTAGACTGAATTCATACCAAGGACACATCACTAAACAAAAGGGAAGCTGTAAGTTTGTCATCGTCTAGACTGAATTCATACCAAGGACACATCACTAAAAAAAGGGAAGCTGTAAGTTTGTCATCGTCTAGACTGAATTCATACCAAGGATACATCACTAAACAAAGGGAAGCTTGTAAGTTTGTCATCGTCTAGACTGAATTCATACCAAGGATACATCACTAAACAAAAGGGAAGATATCACATGGAACGGTACCTACAACAATCTCACTTATTTCTCTAACTTTTCATTTCTTGATTTTTTTTCTCGCCATTTCATTCATTTATCCACAAGATCATTCACGCTATTATGTACATTTTATTTTCTATCTTTTTACTTACGTACAACAACAATCCCACTTATTTTCACTTCGCATAATTTTTCACCATTTCATTATATCACAAGATCTTCACCCAATATTAATACATTTCATTTTCCATTTCGTTTATTCTCCTACTAGATCATTCACTCCCACACGGCAAGAGAAGAACCAGGAGTAGATAGAGGGAGCATGATAGTATGATGAGCATGAGGAGTAATTGCAACATGATCCCCTTAATTTCACGGAGGATAGAGCAGTAGGACGATATAATTGGCCAAGAAAGCACCGGACGCCCTCAATCGGTCTGGAAAGTCTACCCGATCCATCACCATCTGCTTCACCGCTAGTTTGAGTCCGCCTCGCTATCTGAACACAATCACAGGACCTCCAGGGTGTGGTGGTGGTGGTGGTGGTGGTTGTGGTGATCGGGAGGGCAGGTGTACTGATTATTTGATGTCTGCTCTCTCTCTCTCTCTCTCTCTCTCTCTCTCTCTCTCTCTCTCTCTCTCTCTCTCTCTCTCTCTCTCTCTCTCTCTCTCTCTCTCTCTCTCTCTCTCTCTCTCTCTCTCTCTCTGTATGTCTGTCTGTCTCTGTCTGTTTCTGTCTGTCTGTCTAACTGTTGTCTCTGTCTGTCTGTCTGTCTATTGTCTATATGTATCTCTCTCTCTCTCTCTCTCTCTCTCTCTCTCTCTCTCTCTCTCTCTCTCTCTCTTCTCTCTCTCTCTCTCTCTCTCTCTCTCTCTCTCTCTCTCTCTCTCTCTCTCTCTCTCTCTCTCCTCTCTCTCTCTCTCTCTCTCGTTCCATGCTTGATTAAAAAGGTTTACCCGGTGCAGCAGGTATACGCACACCACTGCCCCATCCATCACCATCAGCGCCGCCTCCCGCGCCTCATCCGTCTTTATCTATCGCCGCTAGACGTGCCTCACCCTTCGGTCTCTTTACTTCGCCTCGGTGTAGGGTGACGGGGACCACTGGCCGCTCAACGCACGATATGCCTCGCCTAGTTAGCAAGAGGGCAGGGGCGTGTTGGGGAACCGGATCGCGGCGGCTGGCGAGGCGCTGCAACACTATTTGCCGCCACCGAGGCCTCTGATGACCTGCAAGGGAGTGGTGTGTTCCGGGAGGCAATTGTTACCCACACCTCGAGATGTTAATTAAATGCAGCCACTATTATTATTTTTGCACTCCTATGCTGCGGGTGGAGAGGGAAGGATTTGTCATCGTCACTTGACCATTAATAGATTGCTTATCCAATGGAGTGACACTGCCGCCTCATAATTATAATTTAAATGCAGAAAATGGTTCTCTGATATGTGATGCCACACTGGAGACAGAGCCCGGCTGCCACTCGCACTCAGTATTTTGTAGGCTGCCACTTGAAGTTTGCGATACTTACCTGTGCGACAGTTGAAATATTGGTCTTAAAGGTTAATGGCAACCAGTGGCCACTTGAACTTGTAGGGGCTAATTTGACTACAAAACGTTCGATCTTATCATTGACCGACAGGTGAGAGCCGCCGGACGTGTTTTTCGATCCCTCAAACTGGTTAATCTTTTTTTCGGTCTCGTGGAGAGGGGAGCTGACTGAGCTTTATTAATATTTAGAGGTGCCAGCGAGGCCTGATCCCGAGGCGGTGGTGGCCGCTCTCTCGATGAGACGCCGCGATACCATCTGCTAATTGTATGGGTTCGAGTCCCACAGCGACGACGCCGCAGCAGCAGCAGCACGAAGATTTACAGCGAGCATTGCACTACTAGCAGGAGTGTGTAATGAGGCTCACCTCCCCAACACCCGGTACTGAGGGCCGCCCCGGGTACACGATAGTCCCATTGTGTGATAATGGACGACACCATTATATTACCTCCCCAATCCCTTTGTGGCGTGATTAGTAAGACCTCTACCAAGCCAATCTCTTCGGGGTCTCGCTAACAAGACTATTACCACACCAGTCCCGTGCATCTGTGTATTACGTAGTGCACCAAATGCCACTTTCATCCTCACACCGCGACCAGACAGTCTACAGCACTCTTCCTACACTGCTGAAACGATATCCCTGAGGCCTTGACGTACTTGGCCCTTCTAAATAATCAACAATCATTCCTTATTAGTCATTATTACCGTTAGTTATTAACACTCAAGGATGTTACACCCTATATAAACAAAAACAAGTATCCAATATTTCCTTATCACTTCGTTACCTTGCAGTTATTACTACAACTCGCCTCTTTGTTTAGTTTCAGAATGTTAAGATAAATAGCAGACGTAATACATACATATCATCCATTCTTCATGCTCCTTCTTCAACGTCCTCTTCATCTATTACAAGCGGGAAGGAGCATCAGGAGAGCGTGTAATCTTAGTGGGCGAATGGGTACTCCGAAGTCCTTTCCCAGCACCCTCTACACAGTCTACAACCCTCCCTGAGCTTCCAGCCACATCTTATAAACAAGAGTGTGTGTTCTCTTGATGTTATCATGCATATTGCAATATCTATCACACAGAGGTGAACATCAGATTGCTTTTATAGTGTCTGGAACCTCTGCCCCCGCCGCGCTACTTGAGTAATTAATGCGTAATAAAACGTTGAGGGCAATTTATGTGGTACGCCTGAATGTGCTGTCGTGTGTGTGTGCATGTGTGTGTGGGGGGGGGGTTATGTGTGTGTGTGTGTGTGTGTGTGTGTGTGTGTGTGTGTGTGTGTGTGTGTGTGTGTGTGTGTGTGTGTGTGTGTGTGTGTGTGTGTGTGTGTGTTTAGATGTATGTAGACCTGACGCCTCTCTCTTTCTGTATGTTATAAGTTTGTCTATTTGTCTCATTGTTTGGCGCTCTCTCTCTCTCTCTCTCTCTCTCTCTCCTCTCTCTCTCTCTCTTCTCTCTCTCTCTCTCTCTCTCTCTCTCTCTCTCTCTCTCTCTCTCTCTCTCTCTCTCTCTCTCTCTCTCTCTCTCTCTCACTACTGTACACCGTCTCTAATTTATTCCACCTCTACTTATATTTTCTTTTTTCACCGCTAAATATTCATCTAGTTTACGTGCAGGTGACACTCTTGGTAAATGGAATAAAAAATTATAAATAAAAAGTCTTAACTCTTGGGAAGCTTTTAAAAAAATCAATCAGGTCCGGCGAGGTGATCAGACAGGTATGAAAGTATATAGTTTGAATATTTGCATTAGTGTGCCAACCCAACAACACTCTATAGCATCAATCCCACACAGAGAAGAAACAAATAATTTAATTCATAGCTTGATTTAACCCCTTCACGCCCAGATCTTTCCTTTGCTATAAAAAATTGTATGTTGTCGAGCCATAGAATAACGAAAAGCAACTGAATATACCAAATTAGTTAGTCGGCACGGATACTAAACAGGTCATATCTATAAAATATTGCTTATAGTCACGAAAAATCGTCTAATGGTACCCAAATTCCAATGGAAATTACGATCTGGGTCTCAAGGGGTTAACCTGCATATTGTGATTTATTGGGCTCACACGTAAGTGGAAATACTGTACTACGCAATAATCACAACAGTCCCTATGCCCCAAGACAACTAAGTCAAGCAGAGCAAGCAAGATGCCCATTTGGAGTAATCTGAAATCTCACATCATCATAAAAAGCAGTTCAACCAGCTCCTCTGAACTACCATGTGTGACCAGTGTTCGGCAGTGTCATAATGTTCACCTCGATCTTTCACAACAACATGACAGAGTTCAAGACGAGGCTCCAGGATCATATTAACGCACAAATCCAGTTCGCATTTCCAAGAAGGTAGTCGTGAGGGCGATGCTCGGCGGGGGATCGGCAGGCTCACTTGCCTCCCAAACAAGGGCATGGGAGAATATTTACAGAGCAGCGTTTTGTCAAATTAGCTGACTATAATAATTACTAGAGTCATTAATATAGTCATATGAATTAGGTTTTTATTTATTAGTTATACGAATCAGGTTTTTAATTATTACAGTCATACGAATCCGGTTTCAGTAGACGAAAGGCCACTGAAATGGTTCCTTGTTGTGCTACGTTCTCGCCATCAAGGAAACAAATACATAATATAATTACATACCTTACATACTTAGTTAGGTACTAATGGCTCCCTCCTGCTGGTCTTCTACTAACTGGTTAATTTGCTTGAAATTATTATGTTTCTTATAACTATATGTACACGCTCATATATTTTTTTTCCCTTGCGCTTATATTATTGCAATTTCAGGCAGATAATGTTCTTTTTCTTCTTGCCAACATCTCGGTGACGACAGCAGGATCTCATCAACGGCCTCCAAGCAAAGACCTCAAGTAAGCAATCTCTCTCTCACTCTCTCTCTCTCTCTCTCTCTCTCTCTCTCTCTCTCTCTCTCTCTTCTCTCTCTCTCTCTCTCTCTCTCTCTCTCTCCTCTCTCTCTCTCTCTCTCTCTCTCTCTCTCTCTCTCTCCTCTCTCTCTCTCTCTCTCTCTCTCTCTCTCTCTCTCTCTCTCTCTCTCTCTCTCCTCTCTCCTCTCTCTCTCTCTCTCTCTCTCTCTCTCTCTCTCTCTCTCTCTCTCTCTCTCTCTCTCGGTGAAACTCGTCAAAACCCCACCGTCACAGGACCTCAAGCCCCGGAGGCAGACACCCCGCTCTGCTCTCCCCTTCACCTGCCCATCAGCGGCCTTCCTTCATTCCCATCGTTTGCCGCGCTGATGGGTGCTCTTCCCCCCCCCCTCCCCACCACCACCCCAAACCCCCGCCATCACCTCTGCTCCCGAACGAGATCTGTCGAAAGTAAATGGCTGCCGTACAATTACAAGACAGCCATAATGGAGCGGGAAATAATAAAGGAAGAAGAGATGGATGGAAGGAGGAAAGGAAGAGGTGGTGATTGTGGTGGTGTGCTGGTGATTACAAGGGATTACAAAGGAAACACAAACAGCAACAGACCAATAGGTCCTTACAAGGCTGTTTGCTTTAACTACACTACACTAACTAGATAATAAGAGAGAAAGGATAGGAAAGTAGAAGGCTCCTCGACTGATTGTGGTGGTGATTGAGGTTGTGGTGGTGGTGGTGGCATGGTCGGTGAGTTGCTATTTCACATCTAATGCCACGGATCTATACGCCTCTGTACTAATTCTGATCAATTTTCCCGCTGGTCTTATTTTTGCGTTTCTTTTTCTTTCTTTTCTTCCCGCGATAACTTTCTTTTCCATGTCTTAATTTTCGTTTTCCTGTATTGGTTCATCTCCCGTTGCGTCTCGACATGTTTTTTATTTCGTATATGATTTCACACATTTCTCTTGTACGTCTTAATTTTCATTTCTTGCTATAGTATCCTCTCTCTCTCTCTCTCTCTCTCTCTCTCTCTCTCTCTCTCTCTCTCTCTCTCTCTCTCTCTCTCTCTCTCTCTCTCTCTCTCTCTCTCTCTCTCTCTCTCTTTACTTACTCATCAAATCGATATCAATAAATCTTCCTCTTCTCTTGTTTCATTACAATGCCGCGGGCCACTGACATACCCACGATTTCACACCACACTTGACAGAGAAAAACAGGACCACAGTGATGCCCTTTGTACATCACGACGCCTCTGTGCAAGATGCGGCCGACCTGCGTTATAAAGCCTTGTATTATGGGCGATGACGTGGTGGTAGCGACGTTGGGGGAAGGAGGAGACCGATATAATTGGATGCCTACACCAGCCTGCCTTTGCGTGCTTGTTGGGTGAGTAGGGAGAGAAAGTTGACGGTTGAGTTGAAAGGGGGACGAAGATGACGAGCTCAAGGATGGGAACGTAGAGGCAAGGACGGAGGAGGAGGAGGAGGAGGAGGAGGAGGAGGAGGAGGAGGAGGAGGAGGAGGAGGAGGAGGAGGTGGTTCTTCCTAAGTTTGGCATCTCGCCGAGTCTACTTTAGCCTCCCTCCCTGCCCCCTAAACTGGCCACAGATCCTCCTCTTCACGTCGTATCGTATTTTTTTCTGGACGGTGGTGAGGCAAGTGGAAGACAACAGGAATTAATTTAATGTTTGCACGTTCTCTACTATATACCTTTATCCAGAAAATCGTGGTCTATGTACGGACTTTGAAACCCATACTAACTACACTCAAGTCTACAAAATCTAGACATGAAAAACTACATCAAATAATACTTTAGAAGATTGATATATAAAACCACGAATAAATAACCCACAACAATCACTAATCACAAAATCCAAGTCACACTACAGTCAAATAAAAACACGAAACCTCATGCCCCTGTCTGACACAAGCCCACTTACCCACCTGCGACTACGATGCACTGACAGCAAGAGTGGGGTGTCACGTTGCATACAGACTAAGAAGACACACAAATCATGGTATACAGTACACCCCACCATCACTTACTGTTACCTCCTTAATGACTCTCTTCCTCTGTGCAGACTCTTAGATCATTCCTACACTACCTTTCACCTGCCTCACTCCCTTCCGACCCCTCCCGACCCTGCCTTGAGATGAGACGAACGAGAGGAGGAGGAGGAGGAGGAGGAGGAGGAGGAGGAGGAGGGAGGAGGAGGGAGGAGGAGGAGGAGGAGGAGGAGGAGGAGGAGGAGGAGGAGGAGGAGGAGGAGGAGGAGGAGGACGAGGAGGAAGAGGAGGAGGAGGAGGAGGAGGAGGAGGAGGAGGAGGAGAGGTAAAGGGGCAGGTGGAGGAAGGAGAGAGGAAGAGAGAGATGGAAGGAAAGAGTGACTGTGGAGGGAAGTGGGTAAGAAGGAAGAGGGTGGGAGGGGGAGGGTGTGTGTGTAGGGGGGGAGGGGATTGTGTAGGGGGAGGGGAATGTGATGGGGGGGAGGGGGGAGGGGGGGAGTCACGTTACATCCGCTTGAACTTCCCCGCCCTGCTTGACCCCAAACGACCCAACAACCACTGACCCCCTTCCTCTCCCCCCCTCCCCTTCCCTCTTCCCCTCCCCTCCCTCCTCTTCCTTCCCCATCTACAATACCTTCTCTCCCGTCCCCTTTCCCGGCCTTCCACCCTTCCTTTCCTCCTTCCCTTTCCTCCCTTTCTCTAGCCATGCAAGTAGTCATCCCATTTCCCTCCCTTTCCCCACTTTAAACACCACAAAGTCGCCTTATGCAAAAAACAACTATTTTACTATACCAACCTTCCTGCACGATACCCGGACAAATAATTACATACAAAACACAAAATAGACGTCATCAACAAAACTAATAATAACTAGGCAGCAATTCAAGATACTATTCTATTTTCTAAGTAAATGAGTGACAAGATAACTCCGTACTAAATTGGCCCACCCCCTTTTCTGTATTGTCTTACTGTCTTCTTTATAGGGACTGGCAACTAAGCGGCCTCTTTGTTACCTCTATTTTTTTGCCCTGGGTCAGTCCTTTGTGATGTAAAAATCATATATATAAAAGTCCAAACCTATACTTGATACTTGTTACTTGATATTTGGTACATGTAGCTTATAAATTGTTATACTTAGACTTGATATATAACTTATTTTGCAACCTATCGTTAACTCAGGTCCTCTCCTCACCCAGGTGGTCGCGCCTTCCACCTGATACACGCGGGTGGGTCCTCTCATTATGCTAATTTATTTTATGGCATCGTGGGCTTTTTTTTCTACCATCATTTTGCTGGTGTATTGTAGGTAGCTCGTGTGTGTGTGTGTGTGTGTGTGTGTGTGTGTGTGTGTGTGTGTGTGTGTGTGTGTGTGTGTGTGTGTGTGTGTGTGTGTGTGTGTGTGTGTGTGTGTGTGTGTGTGTGTGTGTGTGTGTGTGTGTGTGTGTGTGTGTGTGTGTGTGTGTGTGTGTGTGTGTGTGTGTGTGTGCGTGTGTGTGTGTGTGTGTGTGGTTGTGTTGTGTGTTGTGTGTGTGTCCATATGTATAT
>JACEEZ010018164.1:50000-67500 GCA_016584305.1 Chionoecetes opilio
CATTTCGGTTCGCTTAAGTTACCATTGCTTCGTTTGGGTTCGCTTTAAGGTAAGTTTTCCCCGATTAGATTCACCTGCGGGTATTCGGTTCCGGTTCATATGTGATAATGATCATTGTGGCAGCGGGAGTCAGGGTTCGAATAGGACAGGTGACGGGGCTAGGCAAGGCGGGGAAAGCGGGGCGGGGCAGGAACATATGACAGGGTGGAATGAGAGTGTATGGGGGAGTAAGGGGTCAGGGTACATCAGTGACAAGTGACAGGTGTGTGGTGAGATTGGACAGGTTAGGACAGGATAGGAACAGGTGACGGGGAGAGGCGAGGCGGGGTATGTTCTTATGATTATAATGGGATGGGGTGGGGATAGGGGGTAGGGATATGATGGGATGGGGATAGGAGGTGCATGGGTACGGGACGGGAGCAGTGAGAAGGTTGAGGAGAGGATAGATGGTGGAATGGAGGAAGAAGGATTGAAGGAGGAAAGATTTTAAGACAAGTAGAAAGGGTCAAACTGGTCTCTCTCTCTCTCTCTCTCTCTCTCTCTCTCTCTCTCTCTCTCTTCTCTCTCTCCTCTCTCTCTCTCTCTCTCTCTCTCTCTCTCTCTCTCTCTCCTCTCTCTCTCTCTCTCTCTCTCTCTCTCTCTCTCTCTCCTCTCTCTCTCTCTCTCTCTCTCTCTCTCTCTCACACACACACACACTCACAGAAGTTCAGTTGAGGGACATAAATAAAAATGCAATTGAGGACGAGAAGTGGATCCCGTGTGGGCAGTGGAAGCCGCCAATGACAAATGGTGACACTATCAATGGTGATTTATCGGCAGTGGCGGTCCTCGGATAATGGTTATGGCGAGGCTGAGACAGATGACTCAACCGGGCGAAAAACTCCCACAGAATCAAGTTCACCACTAATAACATAAGAACTTGTGTGGTGAATGATGTGTGTGACTGTGTGGTGATGAGAAAGTCTTTAAGAAAATAAGGAAGCTACAAGAGACCGCGAGAACCACACAAGGTAGCTTTAATGAATAATAGGAGTTTGATTCTTTTTCATTTTCTCCAACAATCTTGAAGCAATGTCGTGATCTTAGTCTTTGCAACTGAAGCACATGATTGATTACTAACTTTCTACTTTTACCCTGTTACTGTAGATCCATTTGGCGTTTTAGTCGATCCTTGAATGCATTATAGCTTCATTTTCCTCCGGGTATATTCCCTATCACCCTCCCTGCCTGCATTATACATACAAATATCACCGTGATGGATCGTCCCTGCCTGCCACCTGTACCACCTACCACTTATCGCTGCCTGACCTTACCTGACCGAGTATCTGTCTTACCTGTCTACCTCATCTACCTATCTGTCCTATGTGTTTGCTTCATCTGTGTGTCTCACGTTCTTACTTATGTATATACTTACCTTTATATCTCATCTACTCGACCCGTCCTACATAGCCGGGCGGTCTGCCTGTCCTGACCACCTGCTAAACTCTCGTCTGTTACTGCTTAGAATTAATGAAGGAAACTTTAAACCGGCATCAAGAACACTTTGTTGTGCTTTCTTACCAGCCCCGGCGGTCATGCTTTTACTTCCCGCCAAGAGATAAGCGGCAAGGCAACTTTTAATTTCACTGGAGCGGCGCGACTTTAACACGGATTCCCTGTAACACGAGAGGCTGTTCGGCTGTCGCGCCTTGTTACTGCGTGCTGTCATAAAGGTACGGCTCGCTAAACGTACCCTTAGACCCAGCGTGGTACAATGTTTGCTTTATGCAGCAGGTAGCTGCGTGTTAGTTAACCTCCTCCGTACTGCATTTACTTAGTCCTGTAGAAATATTTATTTGTTGAGGAAGGTAAAGTCTAGAGGGGGACGCTATGCCACTATGCTCAACTCCGGCTCTTAACTGCATCTACTTAGTCCAGTGGAAATATTTACTTGTTGAGGAAGGTAAAGTCGAGAGGGGGACGCTATGCTACTGTGCTCAACTCCGGCTCTATAACCTTTGTTTGACTCTTGGGTGCGGCTTTATCTCGCGTCAACGAGGCAAATGGAACATGTGAGCTGCTACAATTTTTCTCAATACAGGTGTCCTCTAGTACATCTATCCACCTAAGTTGACTAGAATATAAGGCGAACAAACGAAGATACACAACACACACAAAAAAGCGGCAAAAAAAAAAAAAATAAGAGTATTAGATCCTTTAGCGCAGGAAATTACATAAATGACTTCCAAAAAAGCAAGATAAACAAGGATTACAGAATTAACATCAAGAAATCAAAAGAATGTAAACTGCCCCGCGACCTCTTCCAACAAAATGGTCGAGAGTTCACCGTCTTTGAAAACCCTGGAATCTCTTTATCCAGGTCTGCTCGTTGAATCTATTACCTTGGTCCCCTTCATGAGCCTGGTTCACACTCCCCCGAGGGCTTGGCGGCAGCGTAATTTAAATATACACAATACTTCACCATTAATTGGGCAAAACACACACCAGTCACGTCTTGTTTTACGATAGAGATGCTGGCCTGGCTTAGGCTTAGTAATTACCGTTTTCTGATTACGCCACGTGGGTCTTCGAGAGTTATGGCCGCGGGTCCTCCTCTTTGGCCCGCCCACTCTTCCTCTCTTTCACCTGTCTCCTCCTCCTCCTCCTCCTCCTCCTCCTCCTCCCTCTCTTCCATGACCCATTCTACCTTCACCTCCCTTCCCTGCCTCACTTTAAACGTTCGTAACAAGCACACACGCACTCTAACTCCCTAGCAATGGCTCCTTGTGTTCATCCGTCCAGACCATTATGACCTGAAGACGCAGAAGGGTGTCAGGGTCTTGTAGGGGGGGGGGGGTGAATGTCTGGTGGTGGTGGTGGTGGCGGTGGTTGTGGTGATGGTGGTGGTGGTGATGTGTGTGTATCAAGGCGACGCGTATTATGATCACCCAGCCATGTGTGTAATGAGAGAGAGAGAGAGAGAGAGAGGAGAGAGAGAGAAGAGAGAGGAGAGAGATAGAGAGAGAGAGAGAGAGAGAGAGAGAGAGAGAGAGAGAATAAGGCACACTTTATTAATTAAGGAGTCCCACTTTAAGGCCAAGGGGAGTTAATGAGCCATAGCAGACCGTTCACACGCCAGTAACCCCAACAGTCCAGCGCACACCACGGCTGCGACTGACTCTGCAACATGACAACTCGTGCCCAGGGACTGAAAGGCAGCAACGTCGTAATGATGTCGTGAGGGGAATGAAAGAGAGAGAGAGAGAGAGAGAGAGAGAGAGAGAGAGAGAGAGAGAGAGAGAGAGAGAGAGAGAGAGAGAGAGAGAGAGAGAGAGAGAGAGAGAGAGAGAGAGAGAGAGAGAGAGAGAGAGAGAGAGACTATTTAAATAGAAATGATCATCGTGTTTTCCTAGAATTGATTGAATTTAAAAGAGCTCGTTAAAAATGTTTACTCATTCAAAGAGCTCTGCCTTGTCAATTTTTATATTTTATTAATCATGGTGTATAAGTTTAAAGGGGCAAATAAATGTTTTTGATTTTGACTTTGACTTTGAGAGAGTGTGAGAAGGGAAATAATAATAATAATGAACACAACTCAACCTGCGAATATATCTCACGATACAAACAAAATCCTACATGTGAAAATACCAAACCCGTCATTTAACCCTAGAACCACCACGAAGAAGAGAAGATAAGATAAGATAACCCGAGATAACCTGATAAGAACAAAAAAACGTCATTTGATTAGCTGGCAGACGGCGCAAAAGATAAAGAAAAGAAAGAGGTGAAACATGATGAAGAGATTAAATTAAAGGAGGAGGAGGAGGAAGAGAAGGAGGGGAGGAGAAGGAGGAGGAGGGGAAGGGGGGAGGAAGGAGGAAAAGGGGAAGGATTTCACATGGAAAAAAAGAGGAGGAAAGGAGAGGAGGTATTAGTAGGAAAGGGGGTGAGAGGAGGAGTAAAGGGCAGAAGGAAAGGGGGAAGGAGAGAAGGAGGAGAAAGGAAAAAGAAGGGGAAAAGGGAAAGAAGGAATAGAAAGGAAAAAAAGGGAAAAAGAGACGCAGGGTAAGGAGGAAAAGAGGGAAGAGAGGGGGAAAAAGGGGAGAAGAGAATCGAAAAAATGGAAGAGAGGGAGGGGAGAAGAGAAAAGAAGCGGAAGGGAAAAAAGGGGGGATAAGGAGGGGAAAGGGGGAGAGAGAGAGAGAGAGAGATGAGAGATAGAGATGACAAAGAAGAAAAAAGAAGAAAAAAAAAAACCAAAATAAATTTAAAGATTCTAACAAAAAAAAAAGATTTTAAAAAAAACTTTACAGATAAGAGCCCAAAAAAGAAAAAAAAAAAGAGAGAGAGAGAGAGAGAGAGAGAGAAGAGAAGAGAGAGAGAGAGAGAGGGGAGAAGGAGAGAGAGAGAGAGAGAAAAGAGAGAGAGAGAGAGAGAGAGAGAGAGAGAGAGAGAGAGGAGAGAGAGAGAGAGAGAGAGAGAGGGAGGCAGTAATATAGAAAAAAAAAAAGGAGTATTTTGAAGAAAAAAAACTTTCCACGATAAGGTAAAGAAATAAATTTTAATTAAAGAGAGAGGGGGGGAGAACGGGGGAGTTAGGGAGAAAGAGAAGGGAGGGAAAAAAAAAGGGGAAGGGGAAAAAAAAAGGGAGAAAGAAAAAAAAAGGAGGAAAAAAAAAGGGGGCATATTTAAAAAAACGGGGAGCGTGGAGCGGTGTCGGGAATGAGGAAGTAAAAACGGAATGAAGGACTTAGGATCCAGATGAGAAACGCAGAGGGACTGTGGCGGGAAAGGAGTATCCGATGCACATTTTTCCCTTTTCTATTTCTTTTTTCTCATCCTTGAACAGAAAAAAATTCTAATCTTTGCACTCGGGGAAGGGAAACAAAGCCGTGGTACTAAGTGAGGCGGTGTCATGTATTGTTCATTTGAAATGTCTCAGGAGACGCGAGGAAACAAGCTTCGATATTTGCTCAAATATTTTACATTACACAGAACACAGCAGACCTGTAACGCGGGCGGCTTCTTCTCAGACGGAGAGGATCTTATTTGTGTTATTTCCGGTCCCTTTCACAATTGTGTACTCCTACTATCCTTATGAGAGGCCTGCAAACAACCAACCTTTGTCTTTCCTTATTTGCCTTTTGTGTCTTCCGTTTTGGCCTGTCTGCGATAAATCGAATAATAAACTTCCTTACACCCTCTGGAGTTACTCACCGACAACATGTCATGTGTGTCAAATCATAATCATTTGGGTACCAAATACAGAACGAGATTTGAAAATGTGAGCATAAGCAGATGTTTTATAGATCTGACCTTGCTTATAACGCCTTGTATCCAGCTATTAGCTACAAATATTGGTATATTAAGTAACTTATTATACGGCGCACACTGCTGTGTAATTGTTCTGGCTAGCGCTGATTAAATTTTTTTTAGACTTTAATATTATATAGCAAACGAAATTCTGGGTCCAGTAGAATCGGATAGTAACAGAAAGCTGGAAAGAGGTACGTAAATAATGGACATAAATCAAGTTATCTTTAATCCAATCCTACGTATATTGGCTATTTTCGTCTGAATTCCTTTATTATCAAGAAAACTGAGGGTCGTATAGCTTTGCATGCCTTTTATAGCGGGCCCGGGCACGTCCTGCCCCTATTCAAACGTAACATTTCCCTTTTTTCTTACAACCGCATAGTTAGGATTCGGTTCGGTTTACGTACGATTAGCCACGAATCTATCGCACAGATTACTGAAATTATATTATGTTGCATTCGGTTCGGCTTAAGTTACCATATGCTTACGTTTTGGTGCAGCTTTAAGAAAGAGGTAAGTTTTCCCCCGATTAAATTCACCTGTCGGGTATTCGGTTCCGGTTCATTAAGATGTGATATGTCATTGTGTCAGCGGGATTCAGGTTTCGAAATAGATCAGGTGGACGGGGCTAGGCAAGGCGGGGAAAAGCGGGGGCGGGGCAGGAACATATGACAGGGTGGAATGAGAGTGGTATGGGGGAGTAAGGGTCAGGGTACATCAGTGAACAGGTGACGAGGTGTTGTGGTGAGATTTGGAAGGTTTCATGGACATGATAGGAACCAGGTGACGGGGAGCAGGCTAGGCGTGGTATGTTGCGTATGATTATAATGGGCCTTGGGTTGGGGATAAGGGGGTACGGGATAATGATGGGATGGTGATAGGGAGGTTGCATGGGTACGGGACGGGATCAAGTGATAAGGTTGAGGAGAGGATAGATTGGTGGAATGGAGGAAGAAGGATTGAAGGAGGAAAGGGATTTATAAGTACGAAGTAGAAAAGGGTCAAACTGGGGTCTCTCCTTCTCTCCCTCTCTCGCCTCTCTCTCGCTCATTCCTCTCTGTCTCTCTCCCTCGTCTCGTCTGTTCTCAGTCTCCTCTCACTCTTTCTTCGCTTTAACTGCAATTCCCGCCCTTCTTGCTCCCCACATCTCCTCCTCCTTTTCATCTCTCCAAATTCCAAGTCTTCTCCTCACAGTTTCTAGGTCTCCAGGCTGTTTTATCTGTCTCCGACCTCTCCTCCTTCTTCCTCTGTTCTCTCTCACCCAGTGCGTTCATCATTATACTTGATGTATGATTTAATATATATTAATAACCAAGGAGGAAAACATGGTTCCCCCCGGCGCGATCTGTCTCTCTCTCGCCGTATCTCTCTCGCTACGTCTCTCTCGTTCCCTCATCCGGGCCCTACTCTCTCTACCGTTCGTCTCCCACCTCCCTCTCTCTCAATCTCCCTCTCCCCCGTCGTTCTCCCATCCTCTCTCTCTCTCACTCTCCGTCTTCCTCCCCATTCTTCTCTCTTCACCTCCTGCTCTCGCCTCCGCCCTGTCCGTCTACCATCTCTCATCTCCAACCGATCTCGTCTCTCTCGGTTACTGCAAAAAAAAAAAAAAAAAACCTTCCATCTCTCGTCTCCATCACAGTCCTTCTCCGGCTCTCCCTCTCTCTCCAATCCCCTCTCTCCGCCGCTCTCCCCTCTCTCTCCCATCGTCCTCTCTCTCCTCTTCGCTTCTCCTCTCTCATCTCCTCCCCTCCTCTCCTCACTTTATCTCTTCTTCATCCTCCTCTCTCGTTCTCTCTCTCAGATCTCTCTCTCTCTCACACACCACACACTCACAGAAGTTCAGTGAGGGAACATAAAATTAAAAATGGCAATTGAGGGACGAGAAGTGGATCCCGTGTGGGCATTGGAACCGCCAATGACAAATGGTGACACCGATCAATGGTGATATTGAATCTGAGCAGTGGGGCGGTCCTCGGGATTATGGTTATGTCGGCGAGTCTGAGACAGATGACATCAACGGCGAACAAACCTCCCCACAGAATTGCCAGTTCACCACTAATAACATAAGAACTTGTGTGGTGAATGATGTGTGTGAGCTGTGGTGGTGATCGAGAAAGTCTTTAAGAAAATAGCGGAAGCTACAAAGACCGTCGAGAACCACACAAGGTAGCTTTAATGAATAAGGTTTGATTCTTTTTTCCATTTTCTCCAACAATCTTTGAAAGGGAAAAAAAAAAAAGCAGATGTCCGTGATCTTAGTCTTTGCAACTGAAGCACAATGATTGATTACTAACTTTGCTACTTTTAATACCTGTCTGTAGATCCATATTGGCGTTTTATAGCGTCCCGATCCTTGAAATGCATTATTACTTCGATATTTCCTCCGGGTATACTTCCCTATCGACACCTCCCTGGGAATTGCCGATATTAGCATTATTTACATCAAATATCAACCGTGATAATAGTTCGATCCTGCCCTGCAGCCCTGGAGCACACCTACCACTTAGCGACTGCCTGAACCATTACCATGAACCTGCAGATATACTGTCTTACCTGTCTACCATCACACTACGACTCCTATTCTTTCCTATTGTGGTCATTGCTGTTCATCTGTGTGTCTCATACGATTCTTAACTTATGGTATCAGATACTTACCTTTTAAATCGTCAGTCTACTCGAGCCGCGGTCCGTACATAGCCGGCGGTCTGCCTGTGTCCTGACCACATGCTGCGTAAACTCTCCCTCTTTACTAACACTCGTCTTAGATATTCTCTAATAGAAGGTCAAAAACATTTAAAACATTAAAAAAACCGTGCATAAGAACACTATTGTTGTGCTTCGTTTTGAACCAGCCCCCCGGCGTCATGGCCTTCTATACTTCCCGCCAAGAGATAGCGGGCAAGGCAACTTTTAATTTCACTATGGAGGGCGGGGATCGGGCTCGACTTACTTTTTAACTCTGTGACGGATTCTACCTAGCTAACAACACGGAGAGAGCGTGTTCGGGCGACTGTCGCGGGGGGAGCCTTGTTATCTGAGGACCGCTGTTCTGTCATAAATTACGCTTCGCTAAAACGTACCCTTGGGCACCTGCGTGTGTGCTGGTGGGATTGTTTTTTTGCCTTCTATGCAGCAGGTAGCCTCGTCGTTTAGTTAACCCAACCTCCTCCTACTGAAACTGCATTTACTAGTCCTGTGAAATATTTCATTTGTTTATCGGAATGTAGTAAAGTCTGAGGGGGAAAGAGGGGAACGCTATGCCAACTATGACTCAACTCCGAGCGCTTAACTGCATCTACTATTCCCAGTGAATATGTTAAATTGTTGAAGGAACGGTAAAAGTCAGAGTGTAGGGACGACGACTATGACTACTGTGATACTCACTCCAGGCTCTCATACAAAACCTTTGTTTGAACATACTTGGGTGCAGGCTTTATAATCTCGCAGTCAACAGAGTGAACAAATGGAACATGTGAGCATCTATGACATTTTATTTTTTCTCAATAACAGGTGTCCTCGTAAGTACACAAATCTATAATTCCACCTAAGTTTGACTAGACATATAGGCGAACAAAACGAAGATAAAACACAATCACACACAAAAAAAGCAAGCAAAAAAAAAAAAATAATAAAGCGTATAATAATCCTTTAGCCGCAGGAAAATATACATAAATAGACTTCCCAACAAAGTGCAAGAATATGTCAACAACAAGCGATACAGAATTTAACGATACAAGAAATCAAAACAAAGAATGTAAACTGCGCCCGCGAACCTCTTCCAACAAAATGGTCGAGAAAGTTCACCGTCCTTTGAAAACCCTGGAATTCTCTTTATCCGGTCTGCTCGTTGATCTATTACCTTTGGTCCTTCGTCCCTTCTGAGCCTACCTCGGTTCAACACTCCCCCCCCGAGGGCTTGGCGGCGCGATAATTTAAATATAAACACAATAAAACTAATACACACCATTAATTGGGCAAAAAAACCACAAACACCAAGAAAAGATAAAAGACAAAAAAATCGTCGAAGGTACAACACAGTCTTAGTGTTTTTACAGATTAGAGAGGCTGGCCTGATCATTTAGGAGTAGGCTTGTAAATTAACACAGTTATTCTGATACCGCCCACGTGGGTCTTCGTAGAGTTATGGCACTGCGGGTCCCCCCTCTTTGGCCGCGCCCACTCTTCCTCTCTCTACTCTTTCACCTGTCTCCTCCTCCTCCTCCTCCTCCTAACCTCCTCCTACACCTCTCATTCCATGACACCACATGTACTCCACATATCATACCATTCACACCGTACCACTTCCTGCACAATAAGTCAACTTTAAACGTTTCGTAACAAGCACCACGACAGCGACTCTAAACTACCTCCCATCACACATCCCTAAATGGCTACCTTGTGGTTCAAATCCCGTCCAGACCATGATTGACACTGAAGAAACGCAGAGTGTGTCATGGATCTTGTGTAGGAGGTGTGGAGGGTATGGGGGGGGGGGGTTGAAATGATCCTGGTAGGTGGTGGTAAGGTGCAGCGGTGGTCTTGTGGTGATCGGTGTGGTGGTGATGTGTGTGTAACAAGGCGAACGCGTATTATGACACCCGAGCCATAGTGTTGTAACTGAGAGAAGAGAGAAGTAGAGACAGCAGAAAAATCCCACCAACTGTTAATAGAGAGAGAGGAGAGAGAGAGAGGAGAGAGAGAGAGAGAGCGAGGAGAGAGAGACATGGCTCTGTGAAGGGTAGGGCACACTTTATATTAATTAAGGAGTCCCACTTTAAGAAAAGGCCAAGGGGAGTTAATGGCCATAGCATACCGTTCACCCACGCCAGTACTCCCCAACAGTCCAGGCGCAGCCAACCACGGGCTAGTCGACTGACGGTGTCTGCAAAAAAACATACAACCTCTGCCCAGGGACTGCAAGGGCATCACACGTCGTAATGATGTCGTGGAGGGAATGCAAGAAGATAGAGAGGAGAGAGAGAGATAGAGAGAGAGAGAGTATAGAAGAGAAGAAGAGTAGAAGGAGATAGAGTAGAGAGAGAGAGGAGAGAGAGAGAGAGATAGGAGAGAGAGAAGTAGAGAGAGGATAAGAAGAGAGAGATAGTAGATGAGCATTGAAGTTGACCTTTAACTAATTTAAACATATAAATGATCGTCGGTGATTATTCCTAGAAATTGATTGATATTTAAAAGAGCTTCGTTAAAAAAAATGTTATACTACACTCATTATCAAGAGCTCTGCCCTTTTGCGGTCAATTTTTTATAGTTTTTATTAACTCACCATGTTGTAGTATAAGTTTAAAGGGGCAGAATAAATGTTTTGATTCTTGAGACTTTGTCGACTATTTGAGAGAGTAGTGAAAGGGAAATAAAATAATAATAATGAAACAAAACAACTCACACCTGCGAATATATTTCTCACAACGATACAAACAAACTCCATGTGAAAATACCAAACCTCCGTCCATTCAACCCTAGAACCCCCACGAAGAAGAGAAGATAAGAATAAAGATGAATCCCGAGATAATTCCTGATATAGGACAAAAAACGTGTCATTTGATTAGCTGTCAGAAAGGAAGCGGAGGGCGCAGAAAGATAAGAAAAGAACTATTGGAGGTGAAACATGATGAAGAGATTACATTAAAAAAGTAGGGATGAGGAGGAAAGAAGTAAAAGGAGGTAGTAGAGAGAGAGTAGGAAGGAGGAGGAGGGAGAATGGGTGTGGAGAGAGGGAAGGGAGAGGAAGGGAAAATAAGCGAGAAAAGAAGTGGAGATAGCAACATGGATAAAAAAGAGAGAATAATGTTAGCCTCCCGTTGCAGGTCATTAGCTCAGGTAAGACAAGAGTAACGGCCTGAAGAGAGTATAACATAATCAGTGGTCAGATACGGCCTATTTACATACGAACATATGGAGAGAAGGGTTATAAAGGAGGAGACATACAGCCATACAAACAACGACCAAGCTGAAAGGAAAACGAAGGGAGACCGCCTTGGATGTAAAGGAAGGAGAAAAACGCGGAAAGAAGCGAGAGCGAGGAGAGTGAGAGAGAGTAGAGGAGAGGAGAGAAAGAGAGGAGAGAGAGCAGAGAGAGCAGAGAGGAAGAGAGAGAGAGAGAGAGAGAGAAAGATGAGAGAGAGAGAAAAGAGAAGGAGGGGCCGAGGAGTGAGCAAGAGAGTAGGGGAGTAGTGACAGATATAGGCCAGTAGAGTGCGTATGAGGAGAGATGTAGAGAGAGAGAGAGATTGAGGAGAGTGGGAGGAGGAGAGTTTTCATATTTGTATATCATAACATATGCTAAAATTGCTATAGTATCTAGAAAAAAAATATAAAAAAAAAATTTCCCTTAAAGTAAAAAAAAATAAAAAAAAAAAAAGAAATCTTCCTTTATAGTATAATTACTGAGGATCACTTTTCTAAAAGAATTAAAAGATAAAAAAACCACATTAGAAAATTAATAACATACCCAAACAAAACTATAAGGGTATACCGACAAACTTTAAAAGATGCTGAGAGAAAAAAAAAACAAAAAAAAAAAAAAAAAAGAGAGAGAGAGAGGAGAAGAGAGAGAGAGAGAGCAGGAGGAGGAGGAAAGAGAGAGAGGAGAGAGAGATAGAGAGGAGGAGGAGGAAGAGAGACAGAGAGAAGAGAGAGAGAAATAAGAGAGTGAGTAGAGAAGAGAGATAGAGATGAGAGGAAGAAGAGAGAGGAGGGATGAGGAGAGGAGGAGAGATAGGAGGAGGGGGAAGGAGGGAGGAGAGGTGAGGCTTTCAATGTAATATGATGAGAAATAAAAAACACAATAAAAAAAAACAAATTAATGTATCTTAAGAAAGAAGAAAAAAAAAAAAAACTTCCTGAAACACATTGACATATGAGATATCTCATTCCCTAAAGAATTACATGATAAATTTTTAAAAATAAAAAAAAAAAATCGAAAACACTATCTTATATATGGAGTTCAGATAGAGAGTAGGGAGGAGAGAAGAGAAGGAGGAGGGGCAGAGAGAGAGAACGAAGTGCAGAGGAGAGAAGAAGAGAACAGGAGGAGAGGGGCCGGAAGAGTAAGAGCCGCCGACAATACTTGTCACCAACATTTGAACTTTCACCCCCACACTCATTCCACCAAAACACCTTCAACTTTTCACACACGAGAGCTGATCTGCAGTAATAACTATAGGAGGGGCCGGAGCACCAGGGACTGACGAAGGGGAGGGAGGGAGGAGAGAGAGGGAGGAGAGAGAGGGGTGAGTGCAGAAGAGAGGAGAGAGAAGAGAGAGAGGAGGAGTAGAGTGAGAGACGAGGAGAGAGAGGAAAGCGAGGTACGGTAGAGAAAATTACATTGATTCACGATAGGTAAAGAAAACAGAACCACCGACCCGACGTGTTTAAGTTGGTCGTTCAAAGCAGCAGGCGGTCGGGTGTTAGCTAGTTCCACTTTTCACATCTTTCCACTTTTTTGGTTCTGGGTTTATTGGTGGAATCCACGATTGGGAAAGGGTCACGGCGGACGGAACGAGCGTACGGGAGGGCCAGCCAACTTGCTTCATACACATACATCACCCATAATACTAGGAAACAAAGGGGGCGGTAAAAAAGAAACATTCGGTACGATATATAAAACTAACTGGATCTCTCTAAAATACCAGTTTCGTTGCCATTACTTTTACTTCAACAAAAAGATTCAGAGTAAATAGACTCGGCAGTAGAGGTACGTACTAATAATTTGAACTCCCTTCCAAATATTTATAGGGATTCGATTGTCTTCCATTCTCCTCACATGTGGTGTTTATGAAGAGAATTAAAGCGATAGAAAAAAACAATGCGAGAGAAATCTAGTTTACTTTTACTAATGCTTTAATAGTTGTAAATAAGGTAAGAAATGAACAGCTATTTTCGTACCTATGACGTTCCTGTGGCATTGCGCAATAGCCTCTATCTGTCCTGTGACAATCATTCTGCGGTAAGTAGTGTGATCAGAGACTAGCGCTCATAATCGGCTGTTAATGAGACACGTGGTATTATATTTATAACGAAATCTTATCCTTGTTCTACTAATTATGAGTAAACTAGGAGGAATAAATCCTGAAAACTAAGACGATAAAAAAACCACGACTCCACTGCATTTAATAATATTATTAAATTATTGATATATTATGGTTTAAACTGCTAGAATCTTTTTCTAGGAGGAATTTTAGGAGATTAAGACGTGAGTAGTAGTGAGGAGAGGCAGAAAGGAGTAGGAGCTCGGGATAGGAGGCGATAGAGAGAGAGAGTAGGAGAGAGAGAGGGAAGAGAGAGAGAGAAAGAGGAGAGGAGAAATGAGGACAGAGAGGAGGAGAGAGGGTAGGAAGAGAGAGAAGGAATGAGAAGAGGATGTGGAGAGAGAGAGAGTTAGGGAGAGGGGCAATAGAGGAGAGAGCGAGAGGAACTAAGAGGTCAGCCTTAGGTTTGAGAGAGGTGAGTGAGAAGTAGAGGCGAGAGAGAGAGGAGAGATAGAGAGAGGGTGGGAGAGAGAGAGAGAGAAAGAGAGAGGATAGAAGTAGTAGATAAATGGTTGAAGACGGGAATGAGGAGGAAACATGAGTAATAGTGTGTAAAAGGGAAGATAGTCTGAGGAAGACAAATTGAAAGAAGAGGAAGGAGGAGTGGAGGAGAAGGGTCAGGAATAAAGTAGAAGAGAAATGCAGCAAAAGAAGTGGGGGGTAAAAAAAGGTAAAGAAAAAGTGGAAAATAGAAAGAAGTACGTCGGAAGGACAGTGCAAGAGGAGGGAGGGTGTAGGAGGAGGAGTAGAAGGAGGAGGGGGAGGAGAGGAGGTAGGAAAGGAGGTCGCAGGAGGAGGAGGCAGGAAGGAGGAGAAGCCTTTTGCCCGTTACCTTTGTTGCACCCCTGCGTCCGCCGGGAGCACACCAAGCCTTAACTGTTCCGACGCGCGAGCAAGCATCATTTAACATATTCCGAACCAATCTCTCAATGCAACAATAGGTAAACCTCACATATCACAGCAATCAAACACACAGTCATTGATAACATTCCAAATAGCACAGATCCAACAGTCAATTAGTCAATAAAAGCACTGAATAATCGACGAGCAAAGCTTATCTCCCACGCCCTTCTACTGGTTTGATAAACCTATTTAAGCTGATAAGCCAGAGGATCATGCGCGGGTATGCCGGTTCGCCAGAAAACACAACATTGAACATTGTCCTGACCGCTAATATGCTGTGTAGCAATTAATAACCATTAATATTTATGTCATAAACCCTTTTTAGTCTCTTTCACGTGAACGAAACCTATGATTACCTCATAGAAATACTGTACATTTTCACGTTAAAAAGGTGATTGAGTTATCAACTGGCAGCTGGATGTTGACGTCGTGACATGGTTGGTGACAGGCCAACTCCACCTTTATCACTCGCCACGCTTTATCCTCTAGGCATATACCGATATATGAGAACAGTTTTCGGATAAACTACCTCTTATATGCCAACTGTATTATGATATTTCTGCAATTTCCTTCATCTTATTCTTTATTTCATACATATTACAAAGCGCAAACAAAAAGTGTGGAAATTAGAATCATGTGAAGTGAAAAGCTAAAACATGAGCTGATCTGGCCATCTGTGTGGCCGTCTGGGATCTCCCGTCAGCTCCAGGAGCGTCGGGTCTAGGGGTTTTATGGCGTAGACATTACTTTCCCCATTATTCCCTCCCAAACCAGATACAACTTGGGAGGGGGGGGGGTAGGAGTATGCGCATCGTAAGACGCTACCCTCCGCCCGACTATTTTCATCATTATAGTTATAACTATATCTATATATATAGTAGAGGAGAAAGGAGGGGCGAATTAAAGGAGACTATATAGTATAGTATATATATATATATATATATATTATATAATAGTATAGTATATATATATTATATATATAGTTATATATTATATATATATAGTATATAATATATATATCTTATATGATCTAGATATTATATATAGTATTATTATATATATATATATATGTGTGCATTATGCACTCAGTATGAGCCGCATACCTCCGGTCCGAATATTTCATCAATTGGTTCCTAGGGCAACCAGTTGTCTATAGATTTCATCCAAAATTAATCAGTTCTTCCTTATACCAAATAGGAACTTGGTAGACCTAGTTTGGTCCAAATCTATTCGTACTTGTCGAGAAATCCTGTACACTAACAAACAGACAGACAGAACAGACAGACAGACGACATGACAGACAGACAGAACAGATCGGGGTGAAACATAACCCCATCCAACTTCGCTGGCGGAGGTAATTAAGTGTTGGTGATGGTCAACATTAGGTTTAATATGCAAAATGAAAATATACGAGTTTTAGCATTATTTCTTGAGCGTTATAATGGGATTGTTGGCAAAGATAGAAGCTTTCGAACCACAGCTGCCTACAACATTGATACTAAAATACGGTACGAGGAATGCTTTCCAGGTGGGGTGGTATGGGTAAATAAATACTCTTTGGCATGCTGAAGGTCACTATTTTACACTATACACCCCCTTGAAAAACATTCCTCTAACATTTATTTTATTAGCATGTTCTAGACACAATGTGGTCGAATGCTTCTCTTTTGCCAACATCCTCAATTTATAACGTCCCATGATAATGTAAAACTCGTATATTTTTTCATTTTGGCTAAAACTTGTTGACACACGTTGTACACACACGACGAACGTACAACACTTAATTGTAGCTGGTTTGGTCAGGGAATGAATGAAAAATAAGTCTAGAGCCTGACACCACTGATACCCGACGTTCTGGAGCTGATTGGAGAACATAGAACATAGAAAATTAGAAAATAAAGAAGCTACATAGAGGTCCGTAAGCGACTACTATTACCGAGTAGTTCCTGATGTTGGTTAGTGCTGAGCAAAGGTTTGTCTTACGTCTAGGTAGTTTATGGGTATTCGCAAGGTGAGAATGGGCTAGAAACAGTGAGCTGAACCTGCCCAGTAGCGCCCCTAGATGGCAGGTCACCTCACTTGTGTTATCCGCATTCTCACCTTGCTAATACCCAAAACTACCTAGACTTAAAAACTACCTTTTCTAGCACTAACTAGGGGTATACGTTTTTGGTAGATGGGTTGATTGTTTTAAGGTTTTGAAACTATAAGAGATCCAACGAGTTTGATATCAAGGGGGCTGATGAGTGGTACCACGTGGTGAATGGCTGGAGACAGTCACTATCCCGGGTACCGATGGAACAATAATTCCGGGCGCGTGATACGCGTTTTTTGTGGCGATGTACCCACGAAATCTTTTTTCAACAACCGATTGGAATCGATTATCTACTATGTACTATATGAACTGAAAAGCCGACCTGGACAACTGTTGCCGCCAATCTTTTCCGCCAGCCAGGAAAAATATCCCCACGGATTGACCAAAAGAGGCCTAACATTTTTTTTACCCTAGTTTTTAGTAAAATTCGGTAGAGCTGCCTCTCTCTCTTCTCTATCTCGTCTCTCTCTTCTCTCTCTTCTCGTCTATCTCGCCTCTCTCGCTCTTCTCATCCGTCTCATCTCCTCTCTCTCTCTCTCTCTCCTCTCTCTCATCGTCTCATCTCTTCTCTCTCTCTCTGTCTCTCTCTCCTCTCTCTCTCTCTCTCTCTCGTCTCTCTCTCTCTCTCTCTCGTCCTCTCTCTCTCTCTCTCTCTCGTCTCTCTCTCTCTCTCGTCATCTCTCTCTCGCGCTCTCTCTCCTTCGCTCGTCTCTCTCTCTCTCGTCTCTCTCTCTCTCTCTCGTCTCTCATCTCTCTCTCTTCGTCTTCTCCTCTCTCTCTCTCTCTCTCTCCTCTTCACATCTCCTCATCTCTCTCTCTCCTCTATCGTCTCTCTCTTCTGCTCTTTCATCTCTCTCGCTCTCGTCCCCTCTCCTCTTCTCTCACTCTCTCTCTCTCTCTCTCTCTCTCTCGTCCTCTCTCATCTCTCATCGTCTCTTCGTTCTGTCATCTCTCTCTCTCTCTCTCTCGTCTTCTCCGGTCTCCTCTCCTCTCGTGTTCATCTTCTCTCTCTCTCTCTCTCTCCTGCTCTCTCTCATCCGTCTCATCCTCTCTCATCATCGTCTCCTGGTCTCTCTCCTCTCTCGCTCTCATCTCTCATCTCTCTCTCTTCATCTCTCTCTGCTCGTTCTCTCTCTCTCTCTCTTCTCTCTCTCTCTCATCG
>JACEEZ010018164.1:75000-104641 GCA_016584305.1 Chionoecetes opilio
AAATTATGTTTTTTTGAGGTATAATATAAGGTGGGGGTTGTTTTGTTTTTTAAGCTAAAAAACTCTAAAGGCAGTGAAAAAATGTAGGGGTTTTATTCTTGTTCCCAAGCAAAAATCCATAAGATAGTGTTTTGGGTCGGGGGTTTGCCTTCTTTTTCCCCCCAGTGGGGGTTTTTGTAGCACTAAAAACGGGGGGGGGGCCAACGGGGGGCCCAAAGGTAAATTTTGGGGGGGAAAAAACAAAAGTTTGGGGGGGGCCGTAATGGGGGCGGGGAGGGGGGGGGGGGGTTCCCGCTTGGGACACCACGGGAAAAAATGTTTAAATTTAAAGCACTTTCAGGGTAAATTTAAAGGGGGCCTATGGGGGGAAATGGGGGTAAAAATAGCAAAAGGGGATTTCAGTCATAAAAAAAGGTTTTTTCCAAAAAAGAACATTGGGGAAAAAAAATTGGGAACGAAAGTTAAACCGGAGGAGTCTTAAAAAAATTTTTCCAATTTTCTCTGCTGGTAAAGTTTTTTTTTTTTTTTTTTTTTTTTTTTTTTTTTTTTTTTTTTTTTTTTTTTTTTTTAACCCAAAGCTGGAAATGTGAAAATTTTTCATGCTCTCGGGTACGTTTTTTTAAAAAGAAAAAGCCCCAATAGAAAGCATAATCCCAAAACCACTAAAAAATTTTAAAATACAAAAAAAAAATGGCAGTTTTTTTTTTTCAAAGACATCAAGAGGAAAAGTTTATGTACCCTACCCCCGTCCCACCTTTAGTAAAAACCCCATTCGTTGGGTTTATGCTGTAGACGAAAAAATCTATGGTATTTCAGGGCATGGGGGGATGGAAAAAAAAAATATTAGACACAATGTGATGATACCCCCCTGTTCATTGGGGAGGGAATATAAATTTTGTCAGCCCTTTAAACCTTTTGATTATCATGACGACTGGGCAAATTCATCAACCCAAAAAAATCTAAAACAAAAATTTCCCCCAGCGGGGTGCACTTTTTAATGGAAAAAAAGTTTCAAAAGTTTCCCAGGGCTGTCAGTTTTCATAGAATTTTTTAGGGAAAAATTTTCAATAATTTTATTTTTTAAAAGCTTTTCTCACATGGGAAACGGTTTGGGACCAGGAAAAGTTTACGGGCTGTCAACAATAAATTGTATACAAAAAGTCAAAGGCAAACCTTGTACGGACATAGGGGGAAAGACAGGAATTGGGGCGGGTGGATGTAGGTTGTTTAGATTCTTTCTTGAGTTTAAATTTTTTCCCCCCTAAGGGATCTCAGTTTAAATCACTTTGATGGCCATTTTTGCAAATGAAAAAGCCTTTAAATTTCTTTTAGGGCAAAAAATGGGCTGTCCTCCAGGGCGAGGGGCTGGGAAAAAACCAAGAAAATCAAAAGGGTAATTTTTGGAATTTAAAAAAAGACGGTTAAAAACTTTTAATAATCAAGCAGTTGATACTTTTATACAAAATGGCTGTTGTGCACGTGACCTTTAGTCAGATCTTTTTTAACCCGGGGGTTTCCAGCAAGATGGGGTTTCCCTCAAGTTGTCAAAGGGGTTTTTTTTTTCGACTTCTAGTTTATTAATGGTGAAAAAAGCAGAAATTTTTTACCCCCAGTTATAACCCCTTTTCAGAGTACTCTTTGATCAAGTTTGGGGTTTTGCCATCAGCTAAAAACTTCGTGAGGATGAAATTGGGGCTTTTACTGGGTTTTCCTAGGTTTTGCCTTGTTTGTCCTGAGTGCTGGGGGTTGATACTTAAATTAAAGTTTTTAAAAAATTTTCCTAGAAAAAATGCAGTAAGTAAACCCCCCGTTTTTTTTTAAAGTTTTAAAAAGTAAACTCTGCGTCTATTTGCGATTTTAAACCCCGAGGGATACAGCTCGAGATTCCCCCCCGTTCAGCTTTTTTGTTTGTTTTTTTTTTAGAGGATAATTCCTCAGAGCCGTTTTTGATCTACCGCTGCAGCTTAGTGTTGGCCGAAGCCACCCCCCCCGGGGGGGGGGGTCACAAACCCCCCGGGTAAAAAACCCGGGACCCATTTACTTGGGTTTGGGTGAACAGGGGGGGTCGGGGTTTTTAAAAAAGACCAAACCAAACTATCTTTGTCCGCCCCGGGGGTCGAACCCCGGGGTTCTTTTGATTTTGAGCCAGTTTTGCTAACCCCTTTCACTACGGAGTACCCCCGATGAATACACACAGTTGGTTAAAAAAAAAAAATTTAAAAAAGAAAATGTTTAAAAAAAAAAACCCCCCCGGTGTGTGTGTTTAAAAAAGCCAAAAAATAAAAAAAACAAGAACATTTATCAGGGCAGTCAAAATAAATCCCCACAAATACTAAAAAAATAGAATTTATGCGCTTTTGAAATATTTCTATGTATGAATTCAACTGCAGGGAAATTTTCCTTCAGTAGTTATATGCATTCCCGCCCGTGGCGTCACCAGGAAAAAATATTTTGGGGGGGGGTTTTAGGCCCCCGGGGGGGTGTGGGGGGAAACGCCCCAGGAGGGCCCATCCAGCTGGGGGGGGAGGGGTTTAAATTTTAAAATTAATCAGTTCCGGGGGGAATTTTGAGGCCCCAAAAAAAAGAAAAAAGTGGAATTAAGCTTTTAATTTTCATGGAACATAAATTAATTAGAGCTATTTTCCATGCATCATACCCCTATTTAAATAAAAAATGAAATTTTAAGAAAAATTTTATTCTGTTTATACCAAAAAAATAAAATTGCCATTTTTCTTTTCATAAAAAAATACAAAGGGAATTTCACAAAGGATGTTTTTGGTTTGTTTCTCAGTAAGGTTTTTTCTTTTTATAATGAAAAAAAAAAATTTTAAAATATAAAATTACAAATATATTCAAAAGGGACCCTTTTGGGGGCAAAAACGGGTACCCTGGGATACGTAGTTAAAAAAGAATAAAGTACAGGGTCATGATAAAGTAAAAATAAAAGCCGATTTAAAACCCGTCCCATGCCCTTTCCCCGGCACCCCCTTCCTTAGGGGTGATTCCACTGGCCCTTTTTTTTGGGGAAATTTTTTTAGGACGAGAAGGGGTCTGGGTTTTGGGGTTGGTTTTCCTATCGCGATAGGTTTTTTAAAAAAAAAACCCCCACACCGATCGCCTCGGTTTTTATGACCCAAATTTGCCGAGAATTTTTCCCCGCGGGCCCAAATTTCAAATAAAAAAGGAAAAAACCAGCAAACCCAAACCCCTCCCAAAAAACAAACCCCCCCTTTTGGGATAGTTTTTGGGATTGGGCACTTAAAAAATAACAAATTTAAACCCTTTCATCACGTGCAGATCTTTTCATCCTTAATCTGAATTTCCCAAAATTTTCCCCTGCCCAAAGGCGGGTACATTAATACCGAAACTTTTCCCTTTTAGCTAGCCATAAAAAGGTTGTTTTGTTTAATCAGATTATGTTAAGTTAAAACGTTTAGGTTTGATTTTTTGTAGATGATATTTTAAGGAAAAAATTTAACCCATCAATACACTTCCCTTTAATTTGGTAAAGTTTCGCGAAAACTTATCTATCCCCCGCCAAAAAACACACAAGGGCAGCCACTAAACCCCCCCATAGCCCCCAGCGCGGGGCGTGACCCCTGACCCTGCTGCCTGGACCCTCACTGCCTGGGGGAAAAACAAAAAAGATCGAGAACGAGCTTTTACAGGGGCTTATTTTTTTTGTAACACTTGTATGACTTGCCGTGCTTGGGAAAGTTTGCGTATCGCGATTTGGGTCTAAGAAAACCCTTTCCCGCAGCTGTGGATGATGTTATCCCCTCAGGAGTAGAGGTGAGCATATTTTAGATGCGAGGGAAAACGCTATTTTTTAGCCCAAGTTTTGCCTGCCAAAAAGGGGCTGCGTGGGTGCCTGCCCAATAGGCTGCGTGCAGGACAGACGTCGGCTATAAATAGCGCTTCACGCCTTCGCATCTAAATCATGCTCCATGTTTGCTCACCCTCTATCCTGAGTGAATAACATCTCCACATGCTGCGAGAAGAAAGGTTCTTAACCCGAAATCGCGATACAGCAACATGCCAATCTACGGCGAAGTCATGACAAGTGATGACAAAAGAGATAAGACACTGTTAAGACAAAGAGAAAATAATCTGTAAAAAGATATAAACGCTGAACACTAAGCTATCACTTTAACGAAATATTATATTATATATATATATTATATATATATATATATATATAAATTATATATATATATATATAGTAGTATACATATATATATATATATATAATACATATATATACATATCTAATATATATTGTTACGGCCCCGCTTCACCACAAACTCAGGTACCCGTGTTAATCTGAAAGGCGTTACAGACGAAGGGTTTGGTATGCGAGTAAGACGACCTGTATGTCACACTCGATCAAGGAGTTAATACCACTCCTACCAAGGTGAAGTGGAACACTTGATTCCTTCCTTGGTTTACTTAGGGAGGTTAGATACGTTTACAAGTACAAAAGCCGTGAGGCAGAGCAGGGGGTGGGTGGGGGCAACAGTCCGCTCCGACAGTCACACACACACACGATCCTGTAATCACCCTCCTCACACTGTCCACACTTCAGAGGCACCCGGACGGTAATAACTATCCAGGGCAATCAGGTATATCCACGCAGACGGTAGAACTATCCAAGGCAGCGTTACCAGGAAGGAAAGGCACGGATGGAGGAGGGCGCGAAGGGCGTGCGACCTCTCTCTCAGTCCAGTGTCACGTCCTCACTGCGTTCCAGACGCAGCCCCAGAGGCGAAGGTTATCGTCCTTCCCCCGCTTCCCCCCCTCACCCTACAGACACGAGACCGCGGCCTACTGTGTGGGTTCCAAGGTCGTTTCGACACATCCCTTGCACCAGCTGCGCGCGACAATACACTCATAACACTCAGCCTTCCCCCCCACATATCATGCAATTACGTTTACACGGTAAACAATATATATAATATATAGATTATACTATATATATATATATATATATAGATATATGGTATATATATAATATATATATATAATATATATACTATATAGGTTATCATATACATATAAATATATTTATATATATACGCCATATATATAAATTTATATATAATACATATATATATTTATAATTATATAATATATCTATATATATACGTATATAAATAATGTACATATGATATATATAGTATCTATCTACAATAAGATAATAGTATATATATATAAAATATCTATTATTCAGATATATAGTAATATAGTATACTATATATATTATTATAGTATATATATCTATTATAGTTTCTTCGAGCATGATTAAAGAATTCAGCTGCTCGAGCACATGACTTCTGTGCAGATTGGATCAAAACAAATTATGAGTCCTTTCTCTGTCCCGTACGCAGTGTAATACCATAATAAAGCCAAAAGGAGCTTTATCACGAAATGCGTTTCCTGAACACCCCCTGATTCCTCCACACTCACTGATTGATGTTCTTCATAAGTGTCCTAACCTAACAATGTGAAGACTTGTGTAATCCCAATCCCAGTTCAAATTCCAATCCAAATGTTAATAACATATATTATTATCGACCCGGCACGCACTCTGATGGAATACGCTCAAAGCAGCATGGCTCAGTGGGGTCTGTCCCTCACTTTTGTGGATAGAGTCGCATACTGGCTAGGCCCATGCTTTATATCCACGACTGACTGATGATTATGATATCAATCAAGCAGACCACCAAGCTTCTTGTCGGTGGAAATACATCTATAGACGGAAATTTTTTACTGTAGCCAAAGGATTGTAAAAATAGAGTTATTCAGGATTCCAGTGTGCTGCCTCTACCTAGGACTGCCAAAACACGCTGTGGCTCGCGGTTCAAGGGGCCACTCTGAACCGCTTAAGGTCCTGCCTCAATGACTCCTTAAGAGGCTCTGAGGCTGCCAGGTGGTGCAGCTCGTCCCCTGGGCTTTCGCTAGGAGCGGGGTGACAAACTGGATGTGATCCGTCATACACTCCTGTGTTCAGCTTAAGGAGTAGGTGGATCTCTCTACGAACTCTATCATCCCTCTGTCAGGCGAGCAGCATTCATCAGCTGTCGCCAAATATGTTAATGTGGACGCTTACAACAACGGTTGGCTGGGTCTTCCTTTGTTTGTGCGAATGATGGAGGTAGACCCTAGGTTGTTTCCATGTTATGTGTTTTTTCTCCTATGTACTTATGAGTACTAGTCCCTAATGTGGCTGTACCTATGTCCTGCTTTTGTTTTTGTTTCTATTGTACTTTAAGTTGTATTACCATTTGCTTGTTCTTGTTGCTATGTTGTTTTTGCTTGTGTATTCCTCCGGCGAGGATAAAATTATTATATTATTATTATTCATTATTATATGAAAATTATAATTAATAATTTACTTATAATGAAACTCATAAATGAACATCAATATGAGAAAACAGATGCTTTTTTGTTTGCCTGTTTGTTTAGAGGATATACAATCCTTCGTGTGAGCCATCTGGATGCTGCCGCTGCAAGGTTAGGTGTTGCCGAAGCCACACCCTCCGGAGGGGGGTCACATCAACCCCCGCTACACACCCGGTTACCCATTCAACTGTCTGGGTGACCAGGGGCTTGGTGTTGAAGAAAGACCACCCATCTCGTCTTCGCCTCCTCCCTGTGGATCGAAACCCGGTACTTCTCGGATTTGTGAGCTGAGCCGTGCTCGAACCACCTTCACCACTGGAGTACCCATTAATCAATAATAACACTAATAATAATAGTAATGCTAATAACTCAATGAAAATTTTGGGTTATAATTAATAGTAGTTACTATATTTATTTTGTAAGCATTAGTACCACTTCTGTTACTCGCCGGCAGTGGTATTGAGTGCTCGGCGGCAGCCGCTGCGACCACTTGCCACGGGGGCCCGATCGCGGCTTGAATGTGGGGGGGCCCAGCAGGGGCAAGCCTAAAATCTGGGGGCCATCCCCCCTTGGCCCCCCAGTGAACGCGCCACTGCTTATTCCTAAGCTACAACTACCATAAGACGTGAGAAATGTATTGGTTGCGTGTTTCTTGTGTTGCCTAAGCTTAACTCCATAAGACATATGATCGAATGTGTGGTGTTTACTGCTTATTAGTCATAAAGTTACATCGTCTGTTTATTTTGATTCGTATTCTGACATAATTCTTTTTGTTTGGGTTGTTTATACGTGTTTTATTTTTTGGGGTAATTTTCTATATTTACACCGCATTTGTGATGATTTTAGTTTGACTGACTCGATCGATGTGTATTCTGTTTATTATTTTGGCATTTATAACCACACACAACGCATGTTTTTCACTAACATTTCATTTAAATGATTTTAACCAATGCTTGTGTGTTTTAGTTCCTCTAGTTGTTATTTTTTACAGGCAGATCGACCTCGTATTCCCCGTCTCCATATCACTATTTTTATCCTTCATCCACTTTAGTTCTTAGTGTTGGCCGAAGCCATCACGCCCCGGTGAAGTCGGGTCAACAGAACCCCCGCTAACACCCGGTACCCCTTCACTAAAGTAAAGCTGGGTGGTACAGGGGCTGGGTGTTTCCAAGAAAGACCGCCCGGGTGCTGTCTTGCTGCTCCGACCCCGGGGATCAGAACCCGGGACTTCTCGTTGTGAGTCCGAGCGTGCTAACCCTTACACTACGGAGTTTCCCAATGGTGTGTGTGTTGGTGTGTGTGTGTGTGTGGTGTTTGTGGTGTGTGGGTGTGTGTGTGTGGGTGTTGTGTGTGTGTTGTTGTGTGTGTTGTGTGTGTGTGTTGTGTGCTGTGTGTGTGTGTGTGTGTCCCTCATGGTATAAATATTCGAATTAATGTAATGTAGCATTGTAGTTACACATTACTTATGCACCCACACACACAACACACACACACACACCCACCACACATACATTAATACATAAATATACAAAATAATACATACATAGGTATAACATGGGGGGCATATACTACACAGCGAGAAAAGCCAAGTGATAGTTGACTCGATAGCAAATCTATATTCTTTCTTATATCCCTCTGTATCTCTTATAACTCTCTCTCTCTCTCCTCGTCTCTCTCTCTCTCTCTCTCATCGTGCTTCTCTCTCTCTCGTCTCTCTCTCCTCCTCTCTCTCTCCCTCTCTCCTCCGTCTCTCTCTCTCTCTCACTCTCTCTCTCTCTCTCTCTCTCTCTCAGTTCTCCTCTCTCTCCCTCTCTCTCTCTCTCTCTCAGTCTCTCTCACTCTTCTCTTCTCTCTCTCTCTCTCTCTCTCTCTCTCTCTCTCTCTCTCTCTCTCTCTCTCTCTCTCTCGTCTTTCTCTCTCTCTCTCTCCATTTCTCCTCTACTGCTCTCTCTCATCTCTCTCTACATCTCTCATCTCTCTCTCGTCTCTCCTTCTCTCTCTCTCTCTCTCTCTGTTCCTCCTTAACCTCTTCTCTCCTTTATAACCTATTCCTTGTTATCCATTTCACTTTTCTTATTATCTGAACTTTCCCTTTACCCATCCAAATCCTCCCATTTCCCCCTTTCTTCTGTGTGTGTGGTGGGTGTCGTGCAGATGTCTGAAGGACCATCCCAGCTAGTGAAGGATGAGGAATGTAAGAGTAGATCCTTCAGCATCACCATTACCCGGGTCAACACGAGAGGTGGGTGGCGGGTTACGAATGCCTGGTGTCCGGCACCTACATACATATAGGGATAAAGAGGGTGTGCGTCGTGTAGTTAGTAGTAGTAGTTACTGTGGTTCTTGTGTGGCATCATGAAAATAAGAGGTAGTAGTAGTCTTGTTAATGCCTTTATTGATGTTCTGAAAAATAATAGTATAGTATGTATAGTAATGATATAATATTACTTGAAAATTATTAACTTGCTTTCTCTTCCTTCCTCTTCCTCCTGTATGAATGCTTACCTATGGGCCCTGCCACTGAGTATTAAGATCCGTTCCAAATGTCATAAATCCTTGATTCGATAGGAAACTTTGCAGACATTGGGTGCTAGCGACCGATATTTGATGTTATTTTTAACCAAAATAGGGGCATCTTAGGTGTTCTTATGTTGAAAATCAGGTTTTGTCATTAATCAACCAATGGTTTTTTGATATACTCTGTCCGATACCATGACATTGGTTTGAAGAAATAGTATTTGAAAGTATGATCGACTCATGTATGGTCCGACAGCCTTTAAGGAACTGTTACGGTCCAACACTGTTGGGTGAATATAGTTCTCCAATTTGATACTGAAATATTATAATTTGTGTGCACAGGCCTAGTATGATTTTCCTTATCTATAAAAAACCATGATTAACGCCATGGATAATATCGGTATCCACATTTTAAACATAAACACCCACCTGCAAAAGTACGATGTTTGTATAATACCTGTAAACACGAGTGACCGTTCACTGACGATGCTAGTCGCTTGTGTTTAGCTAAGGTAACTTAAGTGCCCTGGCCGCAGGACTTCCAGGAAACCATTGATACTTGCTGCTGCAGTGTTCACTCTCACTACACCGTGTATGGCTACACTCTCAAACCCTCGCCCTGACGATACATCCTTTACCTTGTCGTACACTGTCGAAATTATCGTATCATTCATCGTTGCACCAAATAAATACATGTGGATAACAGCGTTCATTAATGCATTACTCTAAGTTTCTTACCATGATATAATCTGATATTTTAAACTAAATGAGATTGTTTTTTACCGAATGGGCATTGTATGTAACGATTTGATTTTATTGAGAAAATAATGGACTACTGTACGCATATACTATTAAAATTTTCTATGCATCTTAGACACAAATGTTAACATTGTTAATTAATTTGAATAATCTTTTTAATTTGAAAAAACTATATAAAGCAATGTACAACAAATTCGCTATGAAGTCGCACAAAAGTGTATGAGGAGTTTTCAAGCTAAGCCGCCAGATGTCCTCTCGCGCATCTCTTATCCTCTGCCCTTTGAGCACGGAATGATCTATCATTTACCGTAATTCCCGTACTTTTTTCGGGACATATCAGATTATCACTTCAATACAACAACTGAAACAGTTTTTTTCTTAATAAAAATGTAGTATATTATTTTATTTGTGAGCACTTAGGTGAAAATATTGGCAAAACAATTAATACCTGACTGACAACTCAATATTTAAAAATCGTCTTTTCATGAAAATACGCAGTTTGAAGCAGAAGTGGCTTCAGGGAAATATCTACTTTTTCGATGTAAAAAGCTTCGACCAAAAGTGGCTTGCAATCACTTCGAATGGCTTCATCTGTTGTTCATTTTGGAGGTTTGTTCTTTTGTTTTGCGGTGTTGTTGAACAAATGCAGTTATGTTCATATTTTGATGTGACACGTATGAATAGACTTGGCTGTTGTTCTGTGAAGACCTCCTTCTTAAATTTGCTGTACTTGATATTTCCAGAGAGCTTCCAATCTTTTCAATATTGCGTCCACTACATCCTGGTCGGAGGCGCGTGGTGCGTGTAATAAGAACCAGAGTTTTCTGGGCAATCCTGCAGAAGAATTGGATTTCCATACCCATATGATTCGTCCTAATGAGTTCTTTGTTTGGCTGCTGGAATAACTTCTGTGCTGAACAATCCAAATTCCCTCCCGTGATGGTGGTAGTCGCGATCAGGGCACAAAAAATCGGCTGAAGCCAAAGTATATTGTCGTTTTTCAAAAGAATGTGACCCGCGGACGTCGAGCGTTGTTTCAGGGGAGCCTAGACGATTCCATCCATTCACTTCAAGGCCCTCAGGTTGTTCATGGATCAGTCCGATAGCTCCCACCCGTTCCTTTTACTTTTGCAATTCTTCCATGCCGTGGGCCTGGATCGTGAATATGGCGCCGGAGAATCGGCGGCTGAACTTTGACAACAACACCAGTGCTATTTTCGGGGTCCTCTTGAACACTGACTGGTAGTGACTTCATGTCCCGGATGTGCACACTAATCCACCCTGCTGTAATGTAGTGATCCAGGGTGCGAGAACATGTCCCATCATTGATTCCAGCGCCTCTCGATAGAGTTGAAATTTTGTTTTTTTCCGCGATGGGCCTCTAGCTAAGAATTAGTAACCGGTCTTTTCTAATCTCCGAACACCAGGTTCCAATGATTGAAAAGGTTGGGCTCTTTTTCTGCAGGACAAGTGCTTCCAACTGCCAAGTCTTTCTCATCATCGGTATCAGTATCACCGCTGCCACTGAATGCCGTCTTGTTGAAGATATTCCAGAGCGAGACAGACCCTTGATGCGCATAGCGATTTCGGGTTTATGTGCGATCTTTTAAGAATGACTGTGCTGTCCCTTGCTGTTGCTAAATACCAGTCCTTCTGTTAATGCATCTATCCGCCAGATGCATCTAACACATCAACCAGAACATCCAAAGAGCTTTTTTCCGATGTAGGTGCCTCCCGACATGATGACCATCAAATTATCGTCCATCCGTTGTTGTAAGTTTCCACTGTTTGTACTTGCACATTGGCAAAAGATCGTACGTCGCTTGCCAGAATTGTGTGCAATTTGATTGTAACAAGTATTACAGAAAATTGAGTGATCTTCTGATATGGAATGCCTCATTTTGCCCAGCTTCAACCTTGCAGCTGAGTCTGCTTTTCTCACAAAGAGCGGCCAATACTGCTGTGATTGCTGGCAATGTCATTTGTTGAGGCTGACTGACGCATGATATGCAGCCCATGACACTGATTGTTATCGCACTAAGTGTCCTGTTGCAAAGTAGTTCAGGATCCATGTTTGAATCCATCCGTTCCTCTTCGCATTTGCTTTCTCTTGTGATCAGCAAAACCGGACTGTTGTTGTGTGTTTCTAGTCGTGGTGATACTTCTGTTTTGTTTGTGGGTTTCATGTAAACCGCAGGTACTATAGAATTTGAATCAGGAAGAACCAGACTTTTTGCATGGAAATTTTTGGAGTTGTGTTTGGACTGCTAACAGGGGTGATTGCGTGATAATCCCAAGACCAGATGGTCTTTTTGGTTGGCTGCGTGAATGATGTTATCCCTGTCATGAAGGACCCCTGTGTTTTTGTCGTGGAAGACGGGTTTATGGTCCCAGATTGTTCTAACCAGCGCTTACTGTTGAAAAACCTTTTCTCGAACTGGCGTGACACACTAGCTCCATCGGCGTTCTATATTGTTTCAAATGTGAGGCAGCAAGCCTCGGTTTCAACCTGCAATGACACTTTTGTATGAATACCCTTATATCCCTGGTTGTGGCCGGATTTGATCAACTAGCTGCCTTGCTTCTATTTTGAGTATGTAAGCTTAGACCGGAACATATAAAGGTACTGGGTGCTCCACGGTTTGGAGAGTAAACGCGATGTTTTTGTCTCAACAATTTCCTTTCCTCTTGCAGGTTTTGTGAAACCAAAGCCTGTGTGAGTGTCGCATGCTTGAATTCCATTTACTGAATCCTGCTAAATTTGGGCCCATAAGATGAGCATTGAGATTAAAAATCTTGTCTGGGGCGTAATCTCCTGCTTACCCCAGATTGAATTTCGGCCACTGAATGTTATCTTTTCTTTCAGAATTTCCTCCCTACATATCTTGGGCAAACTCCTGGCAAACAACCTACTTCTTCGTCATAAACCCCCCCCCCCCCCTCATGGAATCAGGAAGCGGTCCTTTTGAGTAGTTGCTAGAAATGCCTGCTGCAGAATGCCGGATAATTTTTTCGCCATCTTTCCTCCGATTGCCCTCTAAGTCCCTTGCTTGGCAGAAGTGCTTCAGGATTTTTGTGCTTTTAAGCGGTTTTTAAATGGGATTGTGATATTAATGCCGAAGTCTCTAAGGTCTTTTCTCAACATGTTTGTGGTAAGTTTGACAGTTTTGAATAGGGTACGTCCCCCCTCCTCGACAGTTTCTTCCATGGACGTTCCAAGTTCAACGAAATGCGTCTTGAATTGGAACATTTTTGGCTCGTTGATCCAGTCCACGTTGCTCATCCTTGATTGGACTATTGCCTGCCGCCTCCGTAACCACGATAGTCCTTTTTTTTTTGGTACTTTGTCAGACATTCTAAATGATACTTGATTTCATTTGAAGACCAAGATCCCCAACAGTATTTTTGAAAGTACTATTACCGTCTGCATGTCGGTGGCCATTAACTGTTAAATTGTATTCTGCGCATTTAGGTTTGCATAGTCATGCAGCTTTATGGGGGCCGCTCTCATCACTAGAATAACAGTGGGTTTTTCTATGCTTAGTCCGGTGACTGACGCTTTGTGATCGCTGGGATGCGGCTGGTAACCCTGGAGCTTGCCTCATCTTCTTGTTGTTTACGTTTTCTACTCAGCTCTCGTTCAAGCTTACTTTTTATTAAACTTTTGGTGGCATTCCCGATGCCAGAAGCGTTGTTTTTCTGCAAAACGTTATGGGGTGCCAGTTGTTCGCCAAAATCAACGTCAACGGCAATGCACGCTATCTGTTTCGAACTCCTCTGCCTTTGTCAAGAAAGTCTTATAGACGGCGTCGTCCAGCATTGCGGTTTCTGTCTAAATTACTTTGAACATGAGAGAGGTGCAGTGTCTCTACTGTTCTGGAAAATGACACAAATTGTCCAGTCCTGGTGGATGTTTCACTGAGCCGTAGATTCAGAGCTGTTGAAAAAAACAACCTGCAAAAAAAGAAATAGACATTATCCAACCGCCACATAATATAGTTAAAATATCGTTAGTAAATCTTGACTATTAATGCTTATCCTGTATTCCTACAATAACTTATCATTGTATTAATAAAAATCCTTAACCTACTTGATTGTAGATCTCAGCATCATCAATCAATCCTGTACTGTGTGGATGAAGTTGACAAAAACTAAAACGACGTCACAGTAATAAATACACGCAAAAAAATAGAAAAAAAAGGGTCATCACGTCCAGATGAAATATTTATGAGGGCACTAGACAAGTGAAATATACAGCATCAAATTATCAATTTGCCTACAAGTAAAACACATGATATACGAAAGATGATATCAACATCTAACACTTTTATTTGAGGACAACAAACAAGTCATTAAAATATGTCTCACGAAACGTAAATTTTCATATCGAGCGACCCATTTTTTTCAAACATGTGACCATTATCTTAGTTCCTGATGATCTAATCAAACTCTGATGGTTCCAAGCGACTAAACTGGGCATCATTGCCTACAAAAGATAGTTTACACACTTTTTGAAGTCCAATATTAGCAAAAGTTATCATTATTTATCGATTTTCTTCCATTTTTCGGCCGCCATTTTGGATTTTGACCCATAATCACATGATAATATGGTCCAATTTTTTGGAGCATGGGATTTTTTTATTAGGTATGTCCATAGGTAAACATTAAAAAAAATTGGCACTTTTGTCCAGCGTGTCACAATGTTTCCCCTTATTCCCCTCACTATTCTGAGGCCTCACAATGCCCTTAAAAAAGTTAGATTTTCAAAAAAATTCAGACCCCCTCTTTAGACCCTCCAGCTGTAAAGGCTCACTTCTCTCCACCCAGCCCCCCTTAAAACAATCCTGGATTCACCACTATGCCCCTCCCCCCTTTCCAAAGACGCCACTGCTTCCAAGTGTTTCCTTCCTTTACTTCTTAGGACCCAAATGTACTCTTGAATTTTGTGGCAATTTTTCTTAAATTTTGTTTTGCCATTGATTATCAAATTAGTGCAATTATCCCTCCTGAGGCCTCACAATGCCCTTAAAAAAGTTTGATTTTCAAAAAAATTCAGACCCCCCTCTTTAGACCCTCCAGCTGTAAAGGCTCACTTCTCTCCACCCAGCCCAGCCCAATTTAAAACAATCCTGGATTCACCACTATGCCCCTCCCCCCTTTCCAAAGACGTCACAGCTTCCAAGTGTTTCCTTCCTTTACTTCTTAGTATCCAAATATACTCTTGAATTTTGTAGCAATTTTTCTTACATTTCTTTATCAATTAAAATGAAACTTGGTCTTTTTGTTATCCAAACATACTCCTCCATTTTGTTAATTTTGTCTAAATTATGTTTATTAATCTTGTTTTTCTTCCCATATTTGAGGGGTTTGGCCAGTGTGCAAAGGTTTTCGTTGGGGTTCGGCGCCTCTGAAAAGGTTAAGAACCACTGATCTAAACAGATGTGTTAAGGACAGTAAGTATAATACTTAGCAGAGCCAACATTTGGGTCAGCTTAGCGTGGTCCACGCCCTTGTTCTTAAGATTTTCCCAAACAACAAACTCGCCTCCTCACTAGCCACCAATCCATTACATCAATCCATCTTACTTTCAGCACAAACAGTACTACGCTATGGCCCACTTCCCTTCATGCCTCACCCCCCACTTTACTACAATGGCATAAAGTGTCTGTCTCCTTCCGCCACACCCCCACACCACACAATTCCTGTACGCACGCAGTCTCCCCTTCCTCCCTGGTTCCCGCTCAATTATTTAATTTCACTCCATCAACTGATACCTAGACACAAGGGTCGACTCGTTCTTTGTTTGATAACAAGTCTTGTGTGCTTAAAACAGGCTATTTCACCTTCAAATCGGGCTTGCGTCATAAGTGGAAGTTGATTCTTAACCACTTCTTGGGACGCAGGACACAGATCTTCATTGATATATATTACCGTACTTTTTAACTTTCTGGCGTTCCGCATAACTGCTTCACGGTCTCCAAAGTGTTCGAGTCTGGCAAAGATTGTTCGGGGAGCAGAGTGTCCAATTAGTCCAGCCCTGTGAGCACGTTCAAGCTTCATAGGTGGTAGTTGAAGCTCGTCTCGAAGCAGAGTTAAGACTCGAATGGCAGTTTGTTCCCATGTTTCTCCATTTGGTAATTCCTTAATGCCGCTGATACGTATGTTATTTCTTCGGTTGTAGCCCCGCTGTGGGGAGTCACCTTGTCGTGGTGGCGGGGCTTGAAGCGTGGTCGACGGCGCCACCTACTCTGGCGGCCTGCCTGCCATTGTTGGGTTCGGTGGCCGTCGGCCTCGTGAACCAAGCGCTCCCCCTTCGTCACTGGCAGGTGGAGCCTTCCGGTGATGTCGCCTTTATGCTTCCTCCCCCTTTCTCTCCTTTCTTAGGGCGATTCTAGGCCCGGTGAGACCCTTCTCTTCCGTCTCACGCTTCTTCCTTTCAAACTTCACGCTCCGCTCCCCACGTGTTTGCCGTGGGTGGCGTCCCGTATATTCCCCGCGCGCCCCTCTATCTGGGAGTTGAGTCCACCGCGGGGCAGGTTGTAGTTCCCTTCGGTGGGCAACACGCTCCTTTGGTAGGGTAGTTGGGGTAAGACGGGAGGTCCAGTGTGGCCCCGCTGGATCAATCGGCTGGTCATGCGTTGGCTAGGGCCAAGCGGAGGTTGCCTGGTGGGCACCGCATCGGTCCCGCGGCTGCCACCACACACTAGGCAACCGAAGCGTATACTTCCCCGCTACCCCTGGAGCTGTTGGGTGAGGTCCTTCCCCAACAGACAGCTTCCCCTTGTTGGGCCCCGTGGTGGTGGGGCGTGAGAAAGTGAAGTAATTTTGTTAGTATAAACCCTAAAAATTTACCCGGCCTGTTTCTTCCCTGATGCCGTTGTCCCCGACATTCCCATTGGATTCTTCACTTTCCCCACTCTGGCGTTTTCCCAGGCCCGACGTGCACAAAGGGGCAGCGGCCCCTTCCTCCTCAGCTCCCCGGTCTGGGGGGGTCTCCGTTAAAGGGACGCAGAAAATGCATTGGAGAGACGAGCCTGCCCCAGGGGCATTTTGCTTTTGGACACCTTGCTTTGTCCAACGTGTCCCGGGCCCTTGTCTTACAGACCCAAACATAATTTTCAAGGTTATGGTGGGTTCGCCGAAATTTCCGTTTATTATGATGAAAGGGGACGAAAAAATGGGTGCTACAAAAATTTTTTCTGCGAAGATGTGTTTCCTCGCTTATGAGGAAGCCACAAAGAGAAAAATTGGAGCGAGAAATTACAGAGCCAAAAACTAATCGTTGTAAAGTTGGAGACGGCCTGATGACAATCCCCAAAACATTTTGAAAAAAAATACTACATCTACCCACCGCCCGCATAGCCCCCCCCCTATTTGGTACGGGGGCCCTTAAAAGGGAAAGTGGGGGAAAATTTTTTTCCTTGCGGCCCCGGTTTGGGAGAAAAAAAATTTGGAATGATCCCGGAGGCCACCTAAAACGGTAGGAGGGGGTTTTAATGAGCCAAGGACCTTACCAGGCTCGGATGCTTTTCCACATGCCCATCCGAAGACAGCACTTGATACCATAAACCCTCACCCAAAATTCAATACCAGCAAAGGCGTAGTCAACAATACAAACCCTTTTTGAGTTTCGGAGGAGAAAAAAACTAAACATGTGCCCGGAAAGAGTTAACAGGTCTAAAGGTCAAGGAAGCAAAAACTGATCATTATAACTTTCTCGGAATAAGTCTCCCATTCCATCAGGATGGGGCCAAGTTCAAAAGATAAAAGCCTTTATCGACCCCCTTTATGCTGGTATGAGTGCTACAGCTTTGGGAACCCGGCAAAAAAAATGAAATCCCCTTTCTCGCTTTTGGGGTGGTCGTTTTTGCTCGGCGTTGGGTGCCCAAAACCAAGGACTGTACGTCAACCCCCCCCTATGCTTCCCCCCCTGCCGTGTTTACACCCCCCCGATTCCACGTGGGGGCTTTTTTGGGGGCTCCACCAAAACCCCAAAAACTCTGGGGCCCAAAACGAAAATTCCCCACAGCCACAAAAACCTACCTCCCATATCCCCCTCCCAAAATTCTTCTAAATGGATTTCAAAAAGATACACAAGTATTTTAACTGATTTAATATCATCCCCACCCCCTAAAGGGCAGAAAAATAAAAAAACCCTTCCGATTTTCCAAAACCATAAACCCCAAAATTTTCCCAAAAACTTTCAACCCCCCGGGGGGCCTCAAAAACCAAAATTAAACTTCCAGCCGGTTGGGGGGGACTCCCTTTCCTACTCCGGGGGTCCCAAAACCCCCAATTTAACCCCGGGAAAAACCCAAACCCAAAAACACCTAAAAAGGGGTTTCCCAAAACCCTCAAAAACACAAAAAAAAATTTTTTTAAAAACCACTTTAAACAAATTTTAAATCCATCCCCCCAAATAACATTTTAAACCCAAAATACTTTAAAGGAAACCCCGGGAAAACGCCCCACAACAGTTCCCCAAAAATTCTTTTACCGGAACAAAAGGGGGGGGGAAATCCCCCCGACATTTATACCGCCCAAAACCCCCACCCCAATTGGGTGTTTTTTTGGGGGTGTGGCCCCCACTCGTTTCCCCTAAAAAATTTTCCCCCCAACCACCCCGAAAGCGGCGTAGCAGGTCGTACCCATCTGCACAAGACGTACACGTCTGCTAAATTTTCTATTCCAAAAATGACGACATACTCTCCAAGATCTTGAGGATCTTATCCGCCAGTTTTCCCCGCCATTTTTTCCTTGGAAACTGAAGGGCGGCACCAGAAACCGTCGCGGTGTTTCTCTGTAACTCTTATAAATGGCAAAAAAACCTAAATAATTAAAACAGGAGAACCTACCATTTCCATTCGCAGACGGGAACATGAGCTATTGACCTATCCCTCTGCAGCCCACAGGTCGCCCTGGAAATTCCCATGGGAGGGGGCCCCCGTTCTTCCGAAGTGACCTTTATCCCATACTACTTAAAGCAGTGTCATCCCCCCTTTCCCCGATGTCTCCCAAAAGGGGGCCTTCTCGTGCAGATGGGAGGGTTTCAAAAGGGTTTTTTTTTTTAAAATCATATAGTGACTTTCAGACAAAGGAAAACCCTAGTTACTTTTTTGGGCCGAATCCTTTTGCGCCTCGTTGAGCATCCCCCCCCTTCTGGTCTTTCTCTCGCCGGCCTGTTCCTTGGGGGGGAATCAGGACTGTACGGCAGCGAGGAGTCACTCCCGCGGCGAGGCGCAAACCATCGCGGCCAAAATTTAGAGACCTAAACATATATTTTCACAGATCAAGAGCTAGATACCGTCGGACTGAAAGAGGGTCGTCATCCTCTTGGGGGGAAAATAAGTCCATCGTGCACTACCCCCGGGGTCCCAAAGGTTTGGCAAAGAGTGAGAAAAATGAAGGGGAAATTTAAACCACATCCCCTAGTTCTATCAATTAATGGTTATATGGGGAGACCCTTGACCGTAGCAGAGGAATTTTCTTCCCATTTTGTTCAGTGGCGCAGAAAGACCTTGCGTCTCCCTGCTAGGGGAAAGACTGCGACAGGAAAAAGAGAGGATAGATTTTTTTTATCTAGAGGCGGGGAATCTTCAATGTTTTTTTTAACCCCGTGATTTGTCAAAACCCTGAAGGTTGCGCTGACCCTTTCCCCCGGCCAGAGATAACCTATCCGAGCTCTGTCCTAAGAGATGAGGGCCAGTTTCTTGTTTAGATTAAATAGAAAATTTGGGTTTAAGGAACCTTCCCCAAGTAGCGTGGGTGGCGGTGGTGATCCATCCCCAAGCCTGGGAGGGGACCACTCACTACCGACGAATTTTCCCCCCCATATCCCTAACTTCATGTTGTGTAAGTTTTTCGAAAAAAGGAAATAGTCGCTTATATGGTTTTTTGGGAAAGGGAAAACTTTTTCTCCCCTTCTCAGTGTGGATCCGAAAATCACTCCAACGGAAGCGCTTATTTCCTTAGAGTCAAACATAGCGGGGGGATTGCCTCTCGAAACACCAGGGGGCCATCTTTTCGACCTTTTGGGAAAGGGGGGTTTCGAACAGCTTTGGGGAAAAAGGTATTTTTTCGTCTCTGTATGAGGGACTAAGAGGTCGTTTTGCCTGTGTTCCTCCAGAGTTTCCTAGCAAACGGGTTCTTTGATCGAGTTTGGAACATACTGTCTTCTAAAAACCTGCTTCCATTCCCGGGGGCATCCCACAAGGGAGCGTCTTGAGTGTAGCTCTGTTCGGTGGCCATCCCAAAGGTATTGTTTATGTCTGCCCCGAGGGGATTGTTTGTACATTATACGTGATGATTTCAAAATTTTTTTGCTGCTTTCCGGATGTCGTTGCGAGAGAAGACTTCGACTTGCTATAGAAAAAGTTTGTGAAGGGGCGCGAATCGGGCTTCCCGGTTTTTTTCCCGCGAAGACTTTAGCGGTTTATTTTGCAGAAAACCCGGGGGATTTTATCCCGACCCAGACCTGTATCTTTTCGATAAGGAATCCAGTAGGGGAAGAGACCGGTTTTTAGGGCTCATTTTTTAAAAAGACTGACTTGGGGGAACCCCCCTTTGTGCTTCAAGACGAGTCTTCGAACCCATGGATTATGAAAGTCCCCGCACACCAGGGGGAGTTTATGGCTACACTCCCCATTTTACATGCCACTTTTTCCCTTTTAACGAATATGGGTGTGAAGTGTACTTTCCCGAAAACCCCTCGACTGCGGATGTTGGTTACTAACCAGTGGTGTCCCGTCGGAACCGGGGCGTTTAGTCATCTCCCCTCCCAAGTCTATTGTGGATGCGGTGTCTCCCCCTTTGTCTTCAACGCCAGTCCCTCATGTTAAGGTGTTGGTATCGCCTCCAAGCCTCCCTGAAATCAATAGCTTGCCGTGTGTGTCTTTGATTTTGGTTCGCAAATTTACCCTGAGCGAAGAAGCTTACCAAAGCCCCTTGGGTTTCGATTTTAAAAAATAGGGGGATCTATCCTTTCCCGCTTTACGGATCTGCCCCAAAAGACTACGAGAGTCGGTCCAGGTTCTCCCAGAAGGTTTTCCTTCGCAAAAAGCCTTCCCTCTCAAAAGGGTCTTTACTCTCAGGCGAGCGTGCCCAATTTTTAGCCAACTATCGCACAATCAGGGTTCGCCCTGCATTACCGATGGTTCCAAATCAGGCGAAGGAGTTGGAACGGTGTCGTATCCCTCATTTTAAAAAAAGGCGTCAGCATTCCAAGGTTTCATCTGTTTTTTACGGGAAAAAGTGCATTTTATATGCTCTCGTGGCTTATTTTTACTCTTCCCGGGTGTCTCTTTTTCAATTTTTTGTGATTCTTGAGTGTTTTCAGCAAAAGTAATTTTAATTCTCCCCCTCCGGGTCAATGCCCCTCCGGAATGGTTTTTCTGTCAAGGGCGAGGCCGGAGGCAGCTTTTGTTGGGTAACCGGCACATGTGGGTTTCCCGGTAATGAGGAAGTGTGCCTTTTGGGAGAAGCTGCAGTAGAAGACCAGCTCTATCACTTTTGCAGGCCGGTTTCGGACCACGCCGGCAATCCTAGATCAGTTTTACACCCGTTGGGAGAACGCTGGGAAATATGGGCAAAAAAATACGCACCCTAGCCCCAAAATACGAGGGTGGGTACGCGGTCCTCCCGGAGATGGGAGACGCCTTGGCACGATTGGTATTGGTCACACATATATACACAGGGTTTCCCCCTGGAGGGGGCCCCACCCCTTACGGATGATTTTTTTGGCCCTAAAATGTGCGGCACTTGCTGGTCGATGCCCCAGGTGGGGGGCCTACGTGAGCAATTTTTTTCCCGGTGCGCGGGTCGGACGGTGGCCCACCGTTCCCCTGGGGATTGGGGGGGAGGGTTTCTTCCGGGACACGAAATCCATACCTTTTTTGGAGGGCTGGCCTTTTCAACAGTTGAGGGTTTTTTTTATTTACTATTATTGTTTTTAATGTACATTGTTCTTTTCTGTATTTTTTTATTTTAAATATTTTTTTTTCTTAAATTTTTTTTTTTTTATTTTTTTTTCATTCGTGTATTTTATGTAAACAGGCTCAATAACCCCCCAGTTGCGGGCCTTTAAAACATAAATATCTATCTAAAGTAATTATGCATGCTACTATGCATCTATCAGAAAAACTAAATATATCAATGGAAAGCAATAAAAAGGCTTCTATTGATATGTCCCCTGCTAAAGTTGTCCCCAAAATTTACAGACGCGAGTTTTTCCTTTACTAGAAATGGCAGGGGCCTCCGACGGAGAACAAAAAAAAGGCGTACATGGTGAGATGCTAGGGCCCCGACTGAGGGGAATGGGAGGCTGCCTCCGACGAAGAACAAAATGAGGTGCTACATGGTGAGATGCGAGGTGCCCCTTGACTGAGGAATGGCAGGCGCCTCCCGACGGGAACGAAATGAGGTCGTACATGGTGAGATCCCGAGGGCCCCTTGACTGAGGAATGCAGGCCCCTCCTGGGAGAACAAAATGGGTCGTACATGGTGGATGCCGAGGTGCCCCTTTGATGAGGAATGGCAGGCTGCCTCTGACGGAGAAAAAAATGAGGTCCAAAGGTGAGATGCGAGGAGCCCCCTGTGAGGAATGGCAAAGTGCCCCTGACGGAGAACAAAATGAGGTGGAACAGGTGGAACATTACACCGATATTGGGAGGACAGGCTGCCCCCTGACGAAGAACAACAGGCAGTGAAAAAAAGGCGCGGCCAACAGCGGGTTCTCGTTTGCCCCGTGACTGAGTGGTCAGGCGGGCCCCGACGGTGAAAAAAAATGTCCCGTTACTGTTGAGATATCGCGCTGCCTGGTGACAGAGGAGTGAAAGGGCGCCTCCTGACAAAAAGCACCCCCTGATAAATGAAACCGAAAAGCAAAGTACGCTCCCATTACATGAAGATTCGTTTATCGATTGGTGTTATAAAATTCACATTATGGTAATAAGACGCAAAAGATGTACTTAAGAAAGACAGGAAGATGAGAAAAAATTAAAATGTGAAGATGAGTGGTTAAACCCACCAGAGTATCCTAGGGCAAATTTTAACCCGACCGTAAATTTCCGGCCGTGGCTGAGGCAGGAGCTGGGACAAGCTTTTGTCTCTCCACGCAGCAGGGTGAAAAAAAAGGGGAAAGATCGTACATTGGGCGCGCTACTTGGCATCTCGAACCAAAAACAAACTGGGCAAGCAAGACTTTAGGTGAACCCGAGATTCCCACGAGTTTCGCCAGTGACAGGGAAATTTGTATTAATATTTTTTTTCCAGAAAACATATCTTGCGGTACACTAGGTTGGGGAGATCGGGCGGCTCAGTGGCATTCGCGAGTTAGGGGGCGGAGCCGAGCGGCTGAAGGAGGCGCCAAGGGGGGGGGTTGGAGGGTTGCCAAAAAAGGCGACGTATTGTTAATATCCCCCCGGGCACAGGACTAGTACATGTGTTTTGGGGGGTTTAAAAACCACAGTTCCCTTTCCCCGGTTTAAAAGGTCCCCATTATAAACCCCAAAAGGGAGGAAGAACAGGGATAAGGTGGGGCAGCTTCCCCTTGCCCGGATTCGAACCACGGTCTGCAGATTCTAACTAGGCACGAAACTACACCAGGAGGCGAAAACCGGGGTTAAGAAGCTCGATAATTGCCTGAGTGGTAAAAAAATGGTCAATGAATACCAAAAAGTCAAAAAGTACCAATAAGATAGAAGTAAATACGTATGTTTTTTTGATTATTTTTTTACTCGTAGTAGCAAATATAAGTGTGTGGGATAAAAAAGTTTTCAAACCCTAGATAGCTTAGCCCGATTTGGGCCCAAATGATGAGTTTGTGAGGGAAAAAAAACTTTCCTTTTTTACCATGACCAACAGTTCCACAAGGGTAAAGGTCATTTTAAAAAAAAAATTGTTTTTAGCAATTTTGTATTTTTTATATTTTCTTTAAAATAATGTAATAAATGTTTGTGGGTCGATAACGAACAGGGCCCAGAAAGGGACGAGGGACTAAAAAAGTTAGGGACCCCTGTCTGGGTTTATGTAGATCAACAAATAAAAGAATTTGTGTCCCCCGGGGTCGGGGGGAACATTTTTTACGTGATGCAGTTTTTTTAATTCCATTTTTTCTCGTATTAAAACTTCTTTTTCTTTAGATCATTTTTTTATTTTTGACTTCATTGCCACCCCAAAATGTTTTTAGTTTAATGAGAATTTTTATACAAAATGTAAAAAGAAAGGAGATAAGATACTTTGTCTATCAGCATTTTTGAAGTACCAACGACGAGGTTATTGACTAAAAAAAGTGCCCCCACCCAGGATGAACCTGGTGGGAATTTGGTAGGATCGAAGGGAGGGACGCTGCACGCAACCCCACCCCTCCCAACCCGAGCCACCCTAAGGGTTGAATTGGAGAAAAAGAGATTTTAATCTAAGATGTAGATTAATTTCGTTTAGTCTTGCTTTAATTTTCTTCCCCGTGTCCCTCCTTCGTTGCTTCCTTCCTGCTTTTGTTCTCCTGATGGCTCGGGGGCCCTTCCCTTTCTTTTAAACCCGTCGGGGGGCCGGTTGGTAGAGCTGCGGGTCGCGTTAGCGTCCTGCATTGGTAGGGTTCGAGCCCACCAGGTTCGTCCGGCGTGGTTGCGCTTTTTTAGTCAATAACCTGTCGTTGGACTTGGGAAAGTGTCTAGATAGGTCAAAGTAAACTTATTTATATCCCTTTCTTTAACTCGCCAAAAAAAATTTTTTAGGGAAAAACTTCTATCCCTGGCTTTTCCTTCTTTGCCCAGAATGTTCTTTCTCTTCATTCTTTCCTTGCCCCCAAATATTAATTTTTTCCCGTTTTTTTTTCTTTTTTCCTTTTAGTATTCCGTTTTCCCTATATTCCCCACTTTTCGAATGCACCCTTCTTCCTCCTCCGCCCCCCTCCTCCTTCTTTCCCCCTGCCCCCCATTCCTCCCCGTCTCTCGGAACTCCCAGTAATACCTCAACTCATGATCCCCAAAATGAGAAAGATTCTGATTATGCATAAAGCGAGAAAGATTTCCCCCCCCGTATGAGTCTGTTGAAGGCGGGGACGTGAGGGACAAGGGTGGAGGGTTGGGAGGTTGGGAGGAAAAAGGTGTGGGCTCGTGTGAAACCGAGCCCCCAGTCCCCTTGTGTCCGCATGTCTACTGTTCGGCAGCAACAACGAGAGCCTAAGGAAATTTCCCTATTGTGATAGTAGAGAAGTAGAATAGTAGTGGTATTATTATTATTTATTATTAGTAGTAGTAGTTAGTAGAACGTAGTATAGAACAGCAGCAATGGCAGATCATTTTTATAAAATATTATGGTAGTAGTATAGTATTGGTAGTAAAGATTTATATTTGGGGTTTAACAACAGCAACAACATCCCATACTATATCTACCTACAATAGTAGTCCCCAATAGTTTTACGTTGTAGTAGTAGTGGTGGGTAGTAACAGTAAAAGTAATAAAGTAGCAGTAGTAATAAAAAAAAATATTAAAAAAATATACTAACGTAATTACCGAATGTCCCTTGTCTGTAGCCCCCCGTCGGGCGTCGTATTGTTAAAGCCCTTTCCCACTTCCCGCTTTTTACGGCCGCCAAAAAAAACAAGAGTCCCACCTCACCGCTTGAGGGGATTGTGGAACGGGACAGTTGGCAACTCCGCTGAGCGGCCCCGCCGAGCGGGAGAGAACTTGAATTTAACTTAGTACGGCGGCCTTTTACAGCGGTGGGGGCGGTGCGATAGATTTTGTTGTGAGTCTTTGTGAGTCTTTGTTGTTTACGGCGGCCGTCAAGCGGGAAGGGGGAACGGGCTTAATCTCCGCCTTTTATGGCAAATTTCCCAAAACCCCCAAAAAACTTAGGAAATTTTAAGGTCATCGGGGAGGCTTTAAAACATATATTTTTCGGTCTTAAAATTTATTATCAAAGAAAAAAAAAGAAATTTTTAAAATTTTTTGTTTTATTTCAATATTCTTTACCCTTTTTGGGGTTTTCCCAAAGCTCCCGGTCACCCCATTAACTATAACCTGACTTAAGTGTGTGCCCTTTAAAAAAAGACAAAAGATAAAAAATAACCCCAAAGGAAATAATTTTTCCTATGTCCGGGAAAATTTTTATATACTGAATGACTTCTTTGACCAAAAGAAAAGATAAAAAACGAAAAAAAAAACCATCACATGCTCATTAGCCCCCCAAAATGAACGACAAAAAAAAGGCAAGAGGTGTTTGCGGGATGTGGAGGCGTGATGCCTCGTCAGGGAGAGAACTGTCCGAAGGGTCTCGCAGGAAGTCTTTCCTCGTAACTTTTGAGGCCCCGGGAAAAAATTTTCCATTGTAATTTGGGTACCATTAGAGTTTTTTATGGAATATAAACCCAAATTTTTAGATAGACCTGTTTAGATCTTTTTCCCCTAGTTTAATTTTGGATATAATCCCCTGTTGTAATTTTTTGGCTAAAACAGGTTATTTTTAGCAAGGGGAAAATTCTGGGCCGAAGGGTTAAATCAAACGAAAACAAGCAGTAGAGAAAGCTGCGTTTTACTACTACACTTACAAATCTTATTTATCAACGTTTCGGGCAGCGGTGCCCTCTTCATAATTTAAAAAGATATAAAATTTCCAAAAAAAAAATATGAATAGGTAAAATTTAAAACATAAAATTAATTGTATGGGGAAAAAGCATTACAGAGGTGTGCTGAAAAAGTATTTTTAAGTTTGGGTTTTTTTTTTAATGTAAGCGACTCGAGAATATTAAGTTGCATTTGGGCAGGATTAAAATATTAAAATGGTCTAAGGGGGGAAATTTTAATGAGATACAGTGGCCCTTACGTCTGAGGGAGGAGGCGATCCCATTTGACGACCTGTCTCCCGACTGCCCTTTCGGTTCATCTGCCCCAACTTGAAAGCACAAATGGCGCTCCAAAAAAAACCCGGCCCCCTGGCAACCGGGGAAAAAAATCGATAAATAAAGTGAGGCGTTCGTCTTTAACAAAAAAAAAACCAAAAAAATTTAAACATAAAAAAAAAAAAATCTTAAAAGAGTTAAATTAAAGAAAATTTTAAATCAATATTGCGTAAACTATAGAAACTGATTAAGGGGAATCCTTTTTTGGTAGAGACAGTCCTTCGCAAATAAAAGATTTGCGCCTAATCAATTTTCAAATTCTACCCAATAATTTTAAATTGGTTTTAATCAATCTTTAAAAAAGGGTTTATTAAAACTTTCGTTGCGGGCAGCCTCTTTTGGTTCTTTATTTGTTCCATAAAAGTACCAAGTGGGTACAAAACACATGGAAGTACCAAAGTACCAAACTGGTTTAAGAGCGTTTTACAAAAAAGGGGGACAAATAAAAAAGACGCCTCAAGGACGCACAAAAAGACAGCTTGTAGGGCGCCGTTTTCCCGAACCTTGCCACGGTTGTCTGAACAGCGATTTGTGATATACATAATTGAATTTTTCCTTTCTGTTAAGTTTTTTCCTTCAGTTTCCCGTTCTTTTAACTTGACCAATTAACCAACTTTCCCCTTTCTCTCTCTTCTTTTCTTTTTTTCTCGATTTTCTTCTCTCTCTTTTCTTTTTCCCTTTTTTTCCTTTTCTTTTTTCTTTCTTTTTTTTCCCCCTGTCTCTTTCTTCCCCCCCTTTTTCCCCCTCCCCTCTCTTTTCCTTTCCTTCTTCCTTCTTCTTCTCTTTTTTCTTCCTTCTCTCCTCTTCTCTCTCTTTTTTCTTCTCTCTTCTCTCTCTCTTTCTTTCTTTCTCTTCTCTCCCTTTCTCTCTCTCTTCCCTTCTTTTCCTCCTTTTTTATTTCTCTCTCTCTCTCTCTCTTCTTTTTCCCCCTTCTCTCTCTCTCTCTCTTCCTCTCCCCCTCCCCTTCTCTTTCTTCCCTTTCTTTCTCTCCTCTTCCCCCTTTTTCCCTCCGACTATAAGTTTGTAGTGGGGGTTTATCAGGGGGGAAGTGAAGGTTTCCCTGCTGTGACGTCACCGACCCGTGCGCGCGTCGCAACCCTTGAGCGGGTTTTTGAGAGCTCGGGGAATTTACAGATTTTGATTTTCGGATATTTAAAAAAAGGCTGACTGGATTTAAAAAGTGACAAATATTTTTTTAATATCCCGCTAATGGCTATAATTTTTATTGCATTTAAATCAGGAATGATGAAATGGTCTGACGATTACTTTAAGCCGGAGCACAGGGTGGGGGTTAAGGTTTCCCAAGTTTTGCCAAGCGTTCAACTCCGTGTTCTTGGGATGAAGACTGGGACTTTCCGAAGCACCAAATTGTTGGGGCGCCTGTAAGAGGATGAAGGCCTGGGACATTTACTTCATTTTCCCAGCTGAGTCCCTTTCCCCCCCACCGCACCGGAAGGAGCCCAACAAAGGAAATAATTAGAGAGAACAAAAAAGGGTGAATATTATTTTTTTGTTTTTTTCCCCCAAGAATGTTGGTGTGGAGGTCGGGGGGGGGTTGGTCGGCCCCTCCCGTCCTTCACCCCCTCCGGGGGGTTTTGGGGGGAGGTATCTTCTGGTTCAGACTCTGTACTCCCGGGGATGGGGCTTTTTTCCATTGCTCACAAGCCTCCTTGGGGAATCAGAGTATTTCCCGAAAAAGACGGGCGGGGTCATTTTGTTACTCAGTACGGGCTTTCTTTTTTTATTCGCTTCTTATTTTAGAAAAAAAAATGTTCCAAGTTCCTACCAACCACTTTTATTTTAAATATGATAAATTTTAAAAAGACTTGATCGGGAAAAGAACGAATTAATCCAGGGGGTTGGCAGTGCAGAAGCGAGGGGCGTCCTAAATGTTGGCAGCAAATATTGGAAAATTAATTTTTGCAGCATAAACCTGTTTGCATGCCGCAAAACTAAGATTCATCTTTCATGCTCCAGTACGGGTGCCCCCTGGGGCGCCTGACAGAGAAAAACTGGCCGTCTGAGGGTGTGACGCAAAAAAAGCGTTAAATAACCGTCCAGCCCATTTCTCATTCCTGATTTGATTTATTTAAAGTATAACCTTATGAGTGTATCAAAATATGTTGCCTTTTTGCATCCAGTAGCCGTTTTGAATAATCCGCAATCAAAAAACGTAAATTCCCCCCAGCTTCGAAAAAAGTGCTGGCAAATGGCAGCGATGCGCCCCGGCCGGTGAGTCCGGGGGGAAGGCTCTCTTCCCGCGCTGGTGTGTGTGTGTGTGTAGAGTGTGTGTGTGGGGGTTAGTAGTGTTTGTGTGTGTGTGGTTGTGTTGCGTAGTATGTTTTTGGTATTTGGTGGTGGTAGTGTGTTTGTGTGTGGTGTAGTAGTGTTTGTGTGTGTGTAGTGGTTTTTTGGGGTGGTGTGTAGTAGGTTTTTGGGGGTGTAGTGGTTTGTGTGGTGTAGTAGTGTTTGTGTGTGGTTTAGTAGTGTTTGTGGTGTGGTAGTAGTGTTTTTATGTGTGTGTGTGTAGTATGTTTGTGTGTGTGTGGTGTTGTAGTAGTGTTTGTGTGTGTGGGGTAGTAGTGTTTGTGTGTGGGGCGGTAGTAGTGCTTGTTGTGGGCGTAGTAGGTGGGTGTGGGTAGAGGGGTTTTTGTGTGTATAGTAGGTTTGGGGGTGTGTAGTGTTTTTGTGTAAGTGTTTGTGGTGTGTAGTATATTTTTTTTGTGTGTGTGGTAGAGTGTGTTGTGGTTGAGTATAGTGTTTGGGTAGTAGTGTTTTTGGGGGTTGGGGTTGTGGTTTTTGGGGTTTTTGTTGGGGGGTATGTTTTTTTGTGGGTTGTAGGGGGGTTTTTTTTTTTTTTTAAAGGGGGGGGGGGGTTTTTTTGGGGGGGGTTTGGGGGTGTAGGGGGGGGGTTAGGGGGGGGGTTTTTTTTTTGGGTTTTTTTTTTTTTTTTATTTGTTTTTTTTTGGGGGGGGGGGGGTGTAAAGGGGGGGGGGTTTTGGGGTTTTTTTGGTGGGTTGTGTTTTTGGGTTTGGGAGTAGGGGGGGTTTTGGTGAGGGGGG
>JACEEZ010018166.1:0-2500 GCA_016584305.1 Chionoecetes opilio
ACAATAAATCAATATAAAGTACTAAAATAAAAGGAATACTTTAATGTAGGTATTTGCACCAACATAGAATTAATTATAGCCTTAAATCAGAACCAGACATTAGAAAAAAGTAACACAACAAAAGTAGGAAAAAACCCCTAAAGGAAATTAGAATCATTCCATAAAGAATTAAGTTAGCATCATGAACACATTTGTTCTTTTTACAAATCAGGACAAAAAGAATAATAAAGAAACAAAAAAGAATCTAAGGAAGACAAAAAAAAATACAATAAAGGGAAACACATAAAAAAATACTAAAGGAAAAAAAAAGAATACAAAAAGAAGCAAAAAGATATTAAAGGAAAGACAATACTATAAAAGGAAGAAAAATAGAATAATAAAAAGACTAAATCTTTTAAGTTAAGCAAGAAAAAAGAAAAAAAAAGAAAGACAAAAAAAGAGATACATGGAAACAAAAAAAGAAATATAATAAATGGATAGACAAAAAGAATTAAGTTAAGCACAGACAAAAACTAGATTTGCTAGGATCCAATAAAAAATAAATAAAAGATAACAGAAGAACAAAAAAGGGAAAAAACAAAATACAATAAAGGAAGACAAAAAAGAAATACAATAAAAGGAAGACAAAAAAAGAAATACAATAAAAGGAAGACAAAAAAAGAAATACAATAAAAGGAAGACAAAAAAAGAAATACAATAAAAGGAAGACAAAAAAAGAAATACAATAAAAGGAAGACAAAAAAAGAAATACAATAAAAGGAAGACAAGACAAGAAATACAATAAAAGGAAGACAAAAAAAGAAATACAATAAAAGGAAGACAAAAAAAGAAATACAATAAAAGGAAGACAAAAAAAGAAATACAATAAAAGGAAGACAAAAAAGAAATACAATAAAAGGAAGACAAAAAAAGAAATACAATAAAAGGAAGACAAAAAAAGAAATACAATAAAAGGAAGACAAAAAAAGAAATACAATAAAAGTAAGACAAAAAAAGAAATACAATAAAAGGAAATAAAATTAAAATAAAAAGGCAAATTAATGGACTTTGTACCGCACGAATAATTAAATTTAGCCTCAAATCATTGTTACCAGAATTAGAGAAACAAAATGTAGACGAAATAATAACAACACTAGTGGAATAATAAAGATAAAAGTCAAAACAATAATAAAATACAATAAAAGGAAGACAAAAAAAAAATTACAATAGAAGGAAACCAAGTAAAATAAAAAGAAAAATTCATGGACTTTGCACCGCCGAATAATTAAATTTTGAATCATAACAAATAGACAACACTGTTTTGCTGCTTCCTGCTCCTCATCAACACGGCAAACCTGATGAAGTTAAGCAACACAGCAGCAAGGAAACTTCGACACAAACGCGCGTGATGAGCAGACAGACGCATTGCCAGATTGTGGATTTAATGTCATGAATACAATTATCTTTCATACGTCGTCTCAAAATCTACGCTGCTTTCCAACTACCCAAAACAGATGTAGAATGTAAATTAGGTTATGCAGATGCTTGTATTATTCTCGTAGCAGCTTTCCAGGTACTAAGGCATTTAATCAACACACACACACACACACACACACACACACACACACACACACACAACACACACACACACACACACACACACACACAACACACACACAACACACACTACACACACACACACACAGACACACACCAACACACACACACACACACACACACACACACACACACACTCACACACACACACACACATCACACACACACACACTCAACACACACATACAACACAGACACATACACATACACTACACATAGTCACACACCACACACACACACACACACACACACACACACACACACAAAACACACCACACACACACACACACACACACACACACACACACATACACACACCTACACACACACACACACATACACATACACAACAACACACACAACACACACACATACACACACCCACACACACACACACCCACACACACACACATACACACACATACACACACATACACACACACACACACACACATACACACACACACACACACATACACACACACACACACCACAACACACACACACACACAATTTCCAGATAAAAACACAGGTACAGTACATCAAAATACCTGTATGACAATTAGCTATGCTATATTGTAAGTATTATATTTTATTTGCTTTAGTACTTAAGTTAATGTACTCCTGTTTATAGATTCTTTTTTTTACTGTATGCCTTCGGGTGAAACTGAGATTATTATTATTATTATTATATTGATTCATTACGTGACTAAAGCATTACGTTTATGTATGTATGTCTATCGTTTGGTATCGAGTACACAGCTATACACTCTGTAATGGACTTGAGGCATATTATAATACATACGCAGACATACATACATACATACATACATATACATACACACACTCTTACGAATGACCTGGAGAGGTGTAGGTCCAACTCGGCCCATTCCCAACTCGCCCC
>JACEEZ010018166.1:7500-19903 GCA_016584305.1 Chionoecetes opilio
AGTCTTGTGCGCGAGGCCGTGGGGGGGGGGAGCATGCAGTTAGCAAGTTTAGAAGAGCAGTGAGCAGAAATAACGTAAAGATAGCAAGAGAAGCAACATTGCGGCGGTGATTTAAAGATTGAAGACAGTCAGTCACAGGAGGGGAGTTGATGAGACGAAAAGTGTTAAGTGTTTTTGTTAGCAAGATTGCGCAAAAAGTTGTAAACGAATTTGCATGAAAATTTTACAAGACGTAGGGATTTTCTTAATTTAGAATTGATTCATTTTTTGCAGTTGATTTAAAACAGGATGAGGATCAAGGAATTATATAAAGAATATCCAGGTTATGTAGTGGTTATGGAAAAAATTGAGATGCCGGATGCCATTTTAATATCAAGAAAAATAAATGACGTGGATGAAACAAAATAAAAAAAAACTTGAAATATAAATGAGTGGAAATGCATATACCCTTCCACATCCCTCCACTCAAGCCTCCACCCCTTCCACACGCCCCTTCCACCCCCTCCACGTCTCCTCAACGCCCCGTAGGTACAGCAACAGTCTGCCTTGCCGCAAGTGTGTATAAATCTTTACATTTCTATATTTTTATCGTTTTATGACACACGCCATCAAACTTTTTTTATCAGGAACACAGCTGCTCTCTCTCTCTCTCTCTCTCTCTCTCTCTCTCTCTCTCTCTCTCTCTCTCTCTCTCTCTCTCTCTCTCTCTTCTCTCTCTCTCTCTCTCTCTCACACATCTCTCACTCACTCATTCTCTCTCTCTCTCTCTCTCTCTCTCTATCTCTCTCTCTCTCTCCTCTCTCTCTCTCTTCTCTCCTCTCTCTCTCTCTCTCTCTCTCTCTCTCTCCTCTCTCTCTCCTCTCTCTCTCTCTCTCTCTCTCTATCTCTCTCTCTCTCTTTTTTTCTCTCTCTTTAGTACAGTCAGCTTGTCAAACGCTACGCTAATTGGTGCTACGCTGATTACCGCCAACCAATCACCGGTGCTAACGACCCTCTGATGGCACCCTAATGACCTCTGACAAACCATCAACAAACCATCAATTAGACCTTGAGTGATTGACGACGAGGGGGGGAAGGGGTGGAGAGGGGGAGGAGGAAGGGTGGTAATGAAGTGTTGAGTGTGTTATGAGGTAAGGGACTAAGTGGCTGTTAGTGTGTGTGTGTGTGAACTCCGTAGTGTAGTGGTTAGCACGCTCGGCTTACAACCGAGAAGTCCCGGGTTCGATCCCCGGGCGGAACGAAAGATAGATGGGTGGTCTTTCGTAAATCCCTAGCCCCTGTCCACCCAGCAGTGAATGGGTACCGGGTGCCAGCCGGGGGTTTGTAACCCCCCCCCCCCGGGGGGGTGGCTTCGGCCAACACTAATATGCAGCAGCGGTAGATCACTATGGCTCTGAGGCATTATCCTCTAAAACAAAACAAACAAGAAACAAGAAACAAGTTGTGTGTGTGTGTGTGTGTGTGTGTGTGTGTGTGTACTACGAGCTCCATCAACAGTGTCAGGAACATGGAGAGAGAGAGAGAGAGAGAGAGAGAGAGAGAGAGAGAGAGAGATAGAGGAGAGAGAGAGAGAGAGAGAGAGAGAGAGAGAGAGAGAGAGAGAGATTTACATAGTATATATTTTACTGTTCCTCATTTGACTCTCTCCTTCCCTCTCTCTCTCTTTTTCTCTCTAAAACAGGACAGGGAGTTGAATGACTACAGCCAGAGCCAGGCTATATTGACTCTCCACCCCATATCTCTCTCTCTCTCTCTCTCTCTCTCTCTCTCTCTCTCCTCTCTCTCTCTCTCTCCCCTCTCTCTCTCTCTCTCTCTCTCTCTCTCTCTCTCTCTCTCTCTCTCTTATGTGTATATGTGGTATACGTGTGTCTTCAAATGTATAAATAAGCGTGTATGTATGTCTATAGTCATATACATAATGTTTTATGTTTTATGTACAAGAACCTGCATGTGTATGTATATTTCTGTATAGTAAGTATGCATAATGTGTACTTAGTTTCTGTCTTAGGAATATATTGTTGCCGTAAAGTCGGTGGCCTTCAGCTCCCGTCTGCTTGCTAGAATGTATAGGCGATTAGGTCTGTGTAAGAGCTTCGCCTCAACAGACCTGGGCTTCAAATACAATATTGTATAAGTACTATGATATTATGTTACAAAGGCCAATAAAAAGTCAAAGTCAAAGTCAAAGTCAAAGTCAAAGTCAAAGTTTCTCTCTTTGTTTGTTTTTTGGTTGACTCATTTTTTCTTCATACGAATATTTTTTACAATCAGCCTCACACACACATGAAAATATTTCGAAATAATATTGTGTTTGGTTGTGTGTGTGTGTGTGTGTGTGTGTGTGTGTGTGTGTGTGTGTGTTGTGTGTGTGTGTGTGTGTGGTGTGTGTTGTGTGTGTGTGTGTGTGTGTGTGTGTGTGTGGTGTGTGGGTATTTAGTGTAGTCTGTCGTTGAATCGTAGGTGGAAATGAGGATGCGAAAGTATGGAAATCAACACACGACACACACAGACACAGACACAGCACACACACAGCACACACACACACACACACACAACCACAGACACCACACAGACACACGACACACGACACAGACACAGACACAGACACACACACAGACACAGACACAGACACAGACACAGACACACACACACACACACACATACACACACACACAGATAGACATACACACAAAAATATGCAACTTTTCTGATTTTTTTGGGTCATGTTTAATAATTCTCTCTCTCTCTCTCCTCTCTCTCTCTCCTCTCTCTCTCTCCTCTCTTCTCTCTCTCTCTCTCTCTCTCTCTCTCCTCTCTCTCTCTCTCTCTCTCTCTCTCTTCTCTCTCTCTCTCTCTCTCTCTCTCTCTCTCTCTCTCTCTCTCTCTCTCTCCTAAACCCTCAAATATATACACATCATTTAGATTTTTTCCTTTTTCCCCCTTGACTTTTCATCTGTTTTCTCATATATTTTGTACCTCTTTTCATAAATCATAGGCGCTTCATTTTCCACAAAGCATAAACAGGAAGAAATATGTGGAAGCTTTGAAGGAGGAATGAAATAAGCACTCATTTTTTCCCCCACTTCTATTCCAACTCTTCATAATTTTCTTCTTATTATCATCTTTGTTACTATTATTATTGGTGGTGGTGGAAGTTGATTTTCTTTCCCTTCCTTCTTCTTCTTCTTCCTTAAGTCACCCCATTTGGTACATTATCACATTTCCTACCACTTCAAACATGGGACAGGACGAGACAGAGACAGCCCGGCTAGACCCGGACCACTTTCAGAGACAGACAGACATGACAAGCATACAGCATACCCAGAGCCACTTCAGAGACAAACAGACAGGCATAAAGTCATGGGGGGGAGGGGTTTTTCTTTACTTTGTTCTTACTCCTTTCTTATCTTCTCTCTTCACTCTTTCTTTCTGTTGCGATATTCTGAAGGGGATTCCTGAAGGGGCAGTCTTGGTCAAGGGGAGTCCCAGCATGTTCTCTATTTGACGGAGACTTGCATAGTGGCCGTATGATGGAGCCACGTAATGCTACACTCTTAGAAAAAAAGGGTAGGAAAAGGGTATTTGTAGTGATGAAATACTGCTACCCTTTTTTTACCCTTACAAATCTACCCTTTCGGATCGACGCAAATATACCCTTTTCCAACCCTCTCGTCTAAAAAAGGTAGATAAAGGGTAGATTAAGGGTATAATCGGCAGCATCTACCCTCCAGCCTGGACATAGGGTTTAAAACGGGTAGTGATGGTGCGCTGTAACAGTTCTACCCTTAATATACCCTTATTTCTGAGAGTGTATGGGAGGATCGGTGTGGACCCGACAGAGGCTTTACATTGCGCTGGGCCACAATTACTTTTTGAAATCCCGTCAGTATTTCCTTCCAACAGACATCGAACTCGGCTGGTAATTCATAATTCGGAAATAAATCATTTTCCTCGCCCTGCACCGGATTCGAATCGATGCCACACCAGATTATGCACCAAGCACGGGAGCCTTAACCGACTAGGCCAAGAGGTAGACACCACATGGCTTAGTGGCTCTTAGTGTATTTATGTTCATTACAGACGAGAGGACACAGAAGAATCAACATACAAACAGACAATTAAACAAACAGAAAAACATAAAAAACATTCATAAACAATAAGAAACGCAGAAAGAAACAGAGACAAAGATGAAGAGGCACATAAAGCAGCTTTCCACTTCTATCCCCTTTCTATGGACAGGATATTTGTCTCTGCCTTTCTCTGTAGCAGCATAATCAGAAGACAAAGAGGCTAAGATTTGCCCCACTATTCCCGCGAGGAAGAGGAGGTAGAGGAGGAGGAATACATAGGAATAACAGATACCAGGAAACCTATTGGTCTATAACGAGGGTATCTGCTGAACTGCATACTTCTAGCTATCAAACTACATGTAAGAGGACAGTTGGAAAAGGATACCATGTCCCTAAAGAAGATAGGAAAATGGAAGTTTCGTAGTGAAGAATGAGAGGATATGAAGTATGCTAACTGAAGCCACCACTAACACTAATCGATCCGGGGGACGTTATAATATAACTTGCGGAGCAATTCAAAACTCATTTACTTTACAGTACGCGTCCAGTCTGTTTTAAATAAAGTTATTGTGCTGGCTTCGACAACATTAGCTGGTAATTTGTTCCATCGATTTAAAATTCGAAAATTGAAATATTTTTACGGAGATCAGTGATGCACCGCTGACCATTCAATTTAAAACCGCTGTTTCTTGTTGTCACGTGAGGAGAAAGCTCGAATAGGTTCTCTTGATTAATGATATCAAATCCTTTAAGGATCTTAAAAGTTTCTATCAAGTCCCCACGGATTCTACGGTCCTTTAAGGAAAACATATATTAAGTTTTCGCAGCTTTTCTTCATAAGATGAATTTCGCAGAGTTGGAATTAGTAGGAGCAGGGGGGGAGGAGGAGGTTAGGAGAAATATAAAGAAGAGAAAATTGCTGGCACGTCCGAAATAAGATAAAACAAAAATTAAAGGAAAAAAAACAAAAAGACAACAGTGGAAAAGAAACTGAGAATATCACCAATAAAAACGTTAGATGTATATACAGATAGCGACAGAAAGAAAGAAAATGAAAGAAAAATAAGAGAAAGAAGTGGACTCAACATTACACAAAATTAATAAAAGAAGATTTTGCTTTTTATTTTCCAACAACAGCAAGAGTAGTTGGAGGAGGAGGAGAGGAGGAGGAGGAGGAGGAGAGGAGAGGAGGAGAGAGAGGAGGAGGAGGAGGAGGAGAGAGGGAGAGAGGAGAGAGGAGGAGGAGGAGAGAGGAGGTATTAGAGTGTAGTATATGCTTTGTATGTTGGAGGAAAAGAGGCAGAAGTGAGGGAAAGATAATGGAAGAGAAGAGATATTTTGGAGAGAGAGAGAGAGGAGGAGAGAGAGGAAGAGAGAGAGAGGAGAGAGAGAGAGAGGAGAGAGAGGAAGGAGGGGAGAGGAGAGAGAGATAGAGAGAGAAGTGAGGAGAGGAAGAGAGAGAGATGAGGAGAGAGAAAGAGAAAGAGAGAGAGAGAAGAGAGAGAGAGAGAGAGAGAGAGAGAGAGAGGAATAGGAATATAATTTGTAAAAAGGAAGAAAGAGAGAGATAGAGGGACAGAGAAAGGAAGAGAGGAAGAGAAGGAGGAAGAGGAAAGAGAGAGAGAGGAAGAAGAGAGAGAGAGAGAGAGAGAGAGAGAGAGAGGAGAGAGAGAGAGAGAGAAGAGAGAGAGAGAGAGAGAGAGAGAGAGAGAGAGAGAGAGAGAGAGAGAGAGAGAGAGAGAGAGAGAGAGAGAGAGAGAGAGAGAGAGAGAGAGAAGAGAGAGAGAGAGAGAGAGAGAGAGAGAGAGAGACATAACAGACAGACAGAAAGACAGACAGACAGCGAGACAGAAACAGACAGAGACAGAGAGAAACAGAGGGACAGAGAGAGACAGACAGGTATATATTTTGTAGAAAGGAAGGGAGAGTAGGAAAATATACATTACATAAAGGTCGGAGAATTACTATAAATCAAAAAGAAAAAAATAATACATTGTTACTACTCGTTTCCTCCCTACTGTATTTATTCCTTTCTCTTCCTTTCCCTCTTTCACGTCCAGTTGTTATTGTTTTCATCGCACCATGTATTTTCTCCTCCTAATTCTACTTTTCCTTTACATTTTTTCTCATTTTCCTAATTCTACGTTTCCTTTTATTCTTTTCCTTTTATCTTTTCCTTCAAATCTTTCTCTTTTTCCTAATTCTCCTTTTTCCTAATTCTCCTTTTCGCTTTTTCCTTCGCCTAATTCTCCTTCCTAATTCTCCTTTTCGCTTTTCCTTTTTCAAATTCTCTTTTTCCTTTTTCAAATTCTCCTTTTCCTAATTTCCTTTTCCTAATTTTCTTATTCCTAATTTTCATTTTCCTAATTCTCCTTTTCCTTCACATTTTTCTCCTTTTTCCTAATTCTCCTTTCTTTCCTTCTCCTCCTTTTCCTTCTCCTCCTTTTCCTAATTCTCTTTTTCCTTTCCCTATTTCCCCTTTTCCTAATTCTCCTTTTCTTTTATCTTAATTCTCTTTTCCTAATTCTCCTTTTCCTCTTTCTCCTTTTCCTAATTCTCCTTTTCTTTTTTCCTAATTCTCCTTTTCCTAATTCTCCTTTTCCTAATTCTCCTTTTCCTAATTCTCCTTTTCCTAATTCTCCTTTTCCTAATTCTCCTTTTCCTAATTCTCCTTTTCCTAATTCTCCTTTTCCTAATTCTCCTTTTTTCCTAATTCTCCTTTTCCTAATTCTCCTTTTCCTATTCTCCTTTTCCTAATTCTCCTTTTCCTCTTCCTCATTTTCTAATCTCATTTCAACGTTATTAAACATAAAAAATATCATCGTATGTATCAAGTTCTCATTTATTCATTCCTCTTTATTAACCATTTTTCATCTACAAACACATGAACACATAAACAAACAAACAATTCATGCAGATAAATCAATAAACTTAATCGTATATATTATATATATATTTTCTTCATTTTTTGCGATTTAATACATTTAATGCGATATTTAAATAACAATTTTAAATATTTATTTACTATCATTTTCTTTTAATATTAAATTTGTTGCGAATGTTAATATCCATGCATCAAAATACATATATATCCCGTGACACCTTTGTTTTTGAGTGAGTTAGTGAGAGAGAAGAGGAGAGAGAGAGAGAGAGAGAGAGAGAGAGAGAGAGGAGAGAGAGAGAGAGAGAGAGAGAGAGAGAGAGAGAGGAGAGAGAGAGGAGAGAGAGGAGAGAGAGAGAGAGAGAAGAGAGAAGGAGAGTAAGTATGATACTTTTATAGTAAATAGAGAACAACTGACACGAGACAGACAGACAAGGACAGAACACAACGAGAGACACAACAACACACACACACAGCCAGCACCCAAAAAAGGGCGAAGTGGTATGTCACAGGAGAGAATAGAGAGAGAGCGAGAGAGAAGGAAGGAGAGAAGAAGAGAAGGAAGAAGGAGATAATGAGTAGAAAAAATATCAACAATTTTATGTAAATTTCATAGTTAATCCAGAAGATGCTCAAAATCAATTTGTATATTACACATTATCATACATACATAGGTCTCTATCAAGTTCATCGTCACAGATAATGAATATATGTTACTGCTAAGCGCACTGGTTGTCTTAATTCAAGTAAGAGGTAAGGAAGTCAAAAGATAGAGACGGACAGGCCCTACCCAGGATGGAATCAGAAACTGTTGACTCCGATAGTATGATGTCTGGGGTGATGGTGGAAATTATTGTTGGCTATATTATTATCATGTTCATTTTATTAGTATTTTATCTTTATCTTTCCATTGCAAATATGGATTGTTTTTATTCTTGTTGTCTTATATCATAATCCCTGCTACTAAGTCAATTCAAGAACGCTAGAGCCACATGCCCCTCCACCCGAGGTGGAGCTAGTCAAGCCCTGGTTCGCTCTTATTGGTGATGCCTTCTGGGGCGTGATGGTGGGTTGGCCGTCAAAATGTACACTAACCACTTCCCCACCCCTGTGGTTCCCTTCTCCACTCCAGCTAACGGTCTGACCTCCCAGGCTCCCACATCCCTTTGTTAATCCCTTAATTGTCCTTGACCCGTCAGATTCACCCCACACACAGACACACCACACACACACACACAGCCCACACACACACAGACACAACACACGACACAGACACACAACACACACACAGACACAGACGACACACACACACAACCCCCACACACACACACACACCACAGCACACACGCACACACAACACACACACACACACACACACACACCAGACACATACACACAGACACACACACAGCACACACACACACACACACACACACACACACACACAGACCACACACACACACACACACACACACACACACACCCCCACACACACACACAGATACACACACACACACACACAGATACAGACACACAGACATAGACACAGACACAGACACACACACACACCCCACACACACACACACACACACAACCCCACACACAGACAGACAACACACACAGACACACACAGACACAGACAGACACAGACAGACACAGACACACACACACACACACACACACACACACACACAGACACACGTACGCGCACACAAAAAAATTGATATAATAAACAGAACAATAAATAACATTGAATCATTGTTCTATTCTCTCTCTCTCTCTCTCTCTCTCTCTCTCTCTCTCTCTCGCTCTCTCTCTCTCTCTCTCTGCTCCTCTCTCTCTCTCTCTCTCTCTCTCACGTCTATTCCCCTGTGGTGACCTGCTATATCGCCTCAAGGCATGGCCGGGTAGGGAGCCTGAGGCGTGAGGTCATTAGCGCTGGGGGACAGGTCAGGTTAAGGGTTTACTTGTTTCACCTCTAAAAGGTGACAGGCGCCCTCAGGTGACCCTTTTAACCTCCTCCCTCACTCAGAATTTAACGAATCTTTATATTTCCCTCTCAATATCTCGTCTTCATGAAGAGTATCTGGCTTACTTTTGTGTCCATGTGATAACACATTTACTAACGATGGTGAATCGAGGACTTTCATGCACTCAAAGCAAATATAGGGTGTGTTTTTAAAGAAACAACGGAGGTCTATAGGATGCCCGATTTCCACTGAATTTTTTCAACCAATAAGAGACCATAGCGAAGCTGGCCTGACATGCTCCTCCTCGGGGGAGGAGAGTTTGGCTCTAACGTTCTTGAATTGACTTATACTACTACTTCTACTACTAATAACAACAATAATATAAATGAAAATAATCACAATAATGATACTAATAATAACACTGATAACAATAATATAATATTAATAATAGCTACAATAACAATGATAACAGAATCACACACACACACACACACACACACACACACACACACACACACACACAACACACACACACACACACACACACACACACACACATGCACACACACACACACAAAACTGATAGACAAAAAAAAAAATGAGAAAAATACGAACGCTGATAAGAGAGAAAGAAATGGGAGGAGAATTTTAAGGCAGATAATAAAAGATAATAAAAAGATAAGAATGATACGAGGAGGAAGTATGAAGGAAGAAAGGAGTGTGAGTTTTGAGACAAGCAGAGCAGCAAGAACGAAATAATAAAAGAAATAATGAACGAAATAATAAAAAAAAGATGAAATATATGGGTAAAAAAAAGTAAATCGTTTTCAGAAATAAAGACAAAAAAAAAAAAACTAGAAAAGGCGACGTGAGGATAAAAAGGGATTAACATAATAACTGTGAAAGAGAAGGAAATAAAGAAAGAGATATAGAGAAATAAAGATAAATAAAGAGATGAAGAGATACATAGAGATAAAAAAAAGAGAAATAGCCATGATTGTTAGCGAGTCTTGCGAATATTAGGACGAAGCAGAATAAGAAAAGGAAGATACAGTTTTTCCATGTATATTTTCTCGCTGTTTCCCGTGATGTAATTTATAAATATCAGAAAATAGCTTGAAATAATAAAGTGAATTTTTTTTAACACAGGGCTATTGAATATAAAGTACATTATTATTTTTTTTTTTTTTTACTTTTTAAACATTTGACCGAGAGAGAGAGAGAGAGAGAGGAGAGAGAGAGAAGAGAGGAGAGAGAGAGAGAGGGGGAGAGAGAGAGAGAGCGAAGAGAGAGGAGAGAGAGAGAGAGAGAGAGAGAGAGAGAGAGAGAGAGAGAGAGAGCAAATAGTCAATAGTACAGACGGAGACAAGACAGAAGGAAGACAAGAGAGAGAGAGAGAGAGAGAGAGAGAGAGAGAGAGAGAGAGAGAGAGAGAGAGAGAGAGAGAGAGAAGAGTGTGTGTGTGTGTGTGTGTGTGTGTATGTTTATCTATATGGATTGGAAAGATAAGGATTGGAAAGTTACACCCTCTGATCTAACCTCAAGGGAAATCAGTGCTCGACCTCAGTACTATTGAGGTAAAAATAGTGTTTTGAACCCTTTGTTATCTGCTCCTCCTCCTCTTCCTCTTCCTCTTCCTTTTCCTCCTCCTCCTCCTCCTCCTGCTCCTCCTGCTCTTCCTCCTCTACTTCTCCCAAACTAAGCTAATATTCCCCTGTTCTCATTCACTCCTCCTCTATTCCTCCTCCTCTTCTTCCTCCTCCTCTTTAGTACCAGGGGTCACTGCTTCAAGGGGGCATTAATAGTGTACGGCGTCCTACATGGAAAGTACACAATCCGCAGTGGATTGAACGGAGCTGGGGCCTGATTGACTGCTGCCTCCCAAGAAAGCGCCAGGCAAGGCTGCCGCACCACCCTTGAACCTCCACACTGTGTTCACACCATTACAAAACACACATAACATGACCCTACTATCAAGCACTAAACCTAACCCCATAAACATAGTAGTAGTTGGCCATAGATTACAGCTTTCAACTTTCCTCACAAATTCCATGCAGTTTTTCTATGCTGCATGGTATCACTTCATTTCCGGCCAGCTTCGGCTGGAGGGATGGGTGGGTGGGGAGGAGCCTTCTACGTTCCTATCCTTTCTCTCTTATTATCTAGTTAGTGTAGTGTAGTTAAATCAAACAGCCTTGTAAGGACCTACTAATGGTCTGTTGCGGTTTGTGTTTCCTTTGTAATCCTTTGTAATCCTCGATTGATCCCAAACTAAGCTAATATTCTCCTGTTCTCCTAATTCACTTCTCCTTCTCTATTCCTCCTCCTCCTCCTCCTCCTCCTCCTCCTCTTCCTCTTCCTCTTCCTCTTCTTCTTCTTCTTCTTCTTCTTCTTCTTCTTCCTCCTCCTCCTCCTCCTCCTCCTCCTCCTCCTCCTCCTCCTCCTCCTCCTCCTCCTCCTCCTCCTCCTCCCCTCCTCCTCCTCCTCCTCCTCCTCCTCCTCCTCCTCCTCCTCCTCCTCCTCCTCCTCCTCCTCCTCCTCCTCCTCCTCTTCCTCTTCCTCTTCCTCCTCCTCCTCCTCCACTTCTTCAAAAACCATGCTAATATATTTTCCTGTTTTCCTAATTCCCTCTTCCTCCTTCTCTATTCCATCTTTCATCCTTCTAGTTCAAATCACCATCGTCAATTTTATATTCCTCCTTCCTCTACTTCCCTTCCTTCTCCTCCTTCCTCTACTTCTCTTCCTTCTCCTCCTTCCTCTACTTCCCTTCCTTCTCCTCCTTCCTCTACTTCTCTTCCTTCTCCTTCATCCATCTTCCTTCTCCTCCTCCTTTTCTCCTCCTCCTTTTCTCCTCCTTCTTCTTACTGGTGCTTTCTCTATTTCTCTCTTCGTATTTCTTCTATCCCTTTCCCTCGTTCACCTTCTTCTCTTCATCAATTTGTCTTCTATTCTTTCTTGTTCCCATCACATTTATTTCCTCATCCTCTCCCTTCTTCCTTCCTCTTCAATATTCTCCAATTTCTCACCTTTATCTCTTCCCTTTCTCTCTTCTTCTTTTCATCATCATATTTTTCTATTATCTTCTTTCCTCAGTGGTTTATCCTTTTCTCCTTTACATCATATATTTATCCTCTCTTTCTCTTGCTCTTCCCACTTTACCCTCTTCTTTCTCTTCCTCCTTTCCTCTTTTCTCTTCCTCTTCCTCCTTTACCATCTTCTCTTCCTCTTCCTCCTTTGTCATCTTCTCCTCCTCTTCCTTCTTTACAGTTTTCTCTTTTCTCTCTGTCAATAAAGTGAATCACATTTTCTACTTTTTCCTAATTTTTTTGGTTCCTGTTTCACACTTGTCTTGCACCTGTGATTTAATGGCTTCCTCCTCCTCCTCCTCCTCCTCCTCCTTTTCGTCCTCCTCCTCCTCCTCCTCCCCTCCCTCCTCTCCTCCTCCTCCTCCTCCCCCCCTTTCCCCCTCCCTCCCTCCTCCT
>JACEEZ010018168.1:0-2500 GCA_016584305.1 Chionoecetes opilio
CCCTTTTCTCTCTCTCTCTTCCCCTCTTCTCTCTCTCTCGCTCTCTCTCTCTTTCTCTTCTCTCTCTCTCTTCTCTACATTTTTTTTTTTTTTTGCCTTGGAATCACCTTACAGCTCTGACACCCTGATAGACGAGCATTAATTCAGAGGATTCACAGTAATTCGAGAAGCTGTATTTTTTAAATCTCACTCTCACACACACAGACACTCTCTCTCTCCCCTTCCCTCCCCTCTCTCTCTCTCCCCTCTCTTTTCTCTCTCTCTTTTCCCTCTCTCTCTCTCTCTCTCTCTCTCCCCCTCTCTCTCTCTCTCTCTCTCGTTCGTCTATCTAATTTTCACTCTGTAAACTAGATAGACTTTCGTTGTTTTGGGTCTCAAGACTTCCTTTACCTCTAATTGCGCCTCATTACGACTACACACACACACACACACACACACTACACACACACACACACACACACACACACACACACACACACACACATACACACACACACACACCCCACAACCACACACACACACACACACACACACACACCCCACACACACACATACACACACACACATACACACATACACACACACACACACACACACACAACACACACACACACACACATACATACACACACACATACACCACACACACACACACATACACATCCACGCACACATACGCACACACACACACACACACACACACACACACACACACACAACACACCACACACACACACCCCACACATACACACACACACCACAAAAACACACACACACACACACACACACACAAACACACCCCACACACACACATACACACATACACACACAACACACACACACACACACACACACACATACAAAACACACACACACACACACCACATACCACACACCCCAAAACCACACACATACACATAACCACACATACACACATACTCTTTAAGGGGTACTCCGTAGGGGTAGTGGTTAGCACGCTCGGTTCAAACCGAGAAGTCACGGGTTCGATCCCCGGGCGGAGCGGAAACATATGGGCTGTTTCCTTAAAACCCCAGCCCCTGTCCATCCAGCAGTAAATGGGTACCGGGTGTCAGCCGGGGGTGTGTGACCCCTCTCCCGGGGTGGTGGCTTCGGCCTACACTAACCACTAAGGATGAATGATAAAAATGTTGATATGGAGACGGGGCCATACGAGCGTTGCTCTGGCCCTGTAAAATACAACTAGATCAGTGGTTCTCAACCTGGGGGCCATGGCCCCCAAGGGGGCCATGGCAAGAATTTAAGGGGGCCATGGTGGGCTGTTGCAAATTATACATTTCTAAATAATGTTAGGAATCTGAATTAAAAAAAAAACTTGCATCACTGTCCTGGCAAAGAATTTTTTTTTGTTTTAATAATTAATTGATTACTCATAAGTTGACGATAAAATTTGTTACATAATTTTGTTTACAAATGTGTTGTGTACGTGTGTATGTATGTATGTGTGCGAAATTGTAATTGTTTGTGCAGTGTAGGTGATAGAAAACGCGGAGGAGAACGAACGCGTATGAGACGGGTGAGAGACACGGGCGGTGAGTGAGGGTGAGGCACCGGGAGACAGAGGGAGAAGGGAGACCGAATGATCTCAGTGTGGCCTGGATACATCACGTAAAACATGTGGGTATAATTGATTCTGAACCAAAAATCCTGTGTTACTTATTTTTTTCGCCCAATTAAAAAATGCGGTTCGCTGTTTTCTTTGTGTGAAAAAATTTTTATTTTTTGGTATCATTGTTTTTCATGCTCATCCCTACTTAGGTATTCCTGCTTTTTTTTTTTTGCTAATATTGATGTGAGCTCGCTATTCTTCTTATTATTTCAATGGGGGCCAGTGCTTGTCAAAGGAGGCTTGTTCTTGCTGTAGAAAGTACATTTCAGCTTGCTAGCTTGAGGTGAATGTTTATCATCTTTACTCTCTCTGTGTGTATGTTTGTGTATGACTTTTGTGTGTGCTTAATTTGTGAGTCCAGGGATGTGTTAGGGTATTGGATATTTGCGTTTTTGTCATTTTATCATTTGTCCTATTTATCTGCCCTTCATTATCATTCTTTTGTCTTATCAACTTAATGTTTGTTCGGGTGTTCTGTCTTCTTTATTTTCCGTAGATTTGCGATGGCTATATGTAGTAAGAAGCGGAATTTACAGGAAGAGTACTTTAATACGGATTTACATCAATCCTCGCTGATGGCATCGAGAAACCTCAGTTTTGTACGTGCTTCAAAGTGCTGGGGAAAACGATTCTATGAGGCCTAGTAAGTTGAAGCACATTTGCTGACCATCCATCCACAGTATGCTGAGAAAGACCCCGATTTCTTCAGGCGCCACGAAAGTAGTTTGGGAAAACAAAAACGGGATGCGACGGGTGCTTTCCAACAACAGACCTCAAGTGTAGTTGAGGCATCATACGAGGTTGCCCTCAAAAATAGCGAAGCAAAAGAAGCCCCACACAATTGGTGAAACC
>JACEEZ010018168.1:7500-27500 GCA_016584305.1 Chionoecetes opilio
GATAATTCAATGAACATAGTAGACAAACTAAAACAGCAAATAAATCATCTAACAGCAATAATTGAAGAACTAAGTGAGCGAGTGACAAGGCTGGAACCCGTCTCTAGCCGGCGCGAAGGTGAGGCAAGGCAGGTGGACGCCGGGAGCGAACCAGCCGAACCCCCCCGCTGACCTGACGGTGGACATTATGAACAAGCCTTCTTCCCGTCCGAGAAGCGAACGGCCTTCCAACCAATATCAGAAAGTAATAACGCTAACTCCTGGGTGAATTTTAAACCTCACACCTAAGAAACCTCTGACTTTAAGAACTGTGTGATCAGAACAATGGGTGAAAGCCGACTTGACCTACGAAGTGTTTGGATCCACGGATAAACTGGAGTGGACACCGACAAAGCTGCATCCTATATGGTGGCCTTTTTGACATTTATCGGCATAAGGGATCCCACGACCATTGTAGATCATATAGCGAGCTAATTAGTGAATAAAAACTAAGATGAAACATAGATGTTTATGTTGTTCAACTTGCTCCAATCCACTAAATGACACTTGTGCCAAGCCAAAATCGAGCGATTGAGACCATATACAAAATGGCGCTGACTAAAATGAGATTCAAAAGAACCCCTTTTTAAAAACCCCCCCCCGGAAAAAAAAAAAAAAAACAATACTTCAAACTAGGATCGGGAGACAGATGAGTCTTGTACGAAGCAACACAGTACTACACAGGTTCCCAATTTAAGCGACGGTGTATAAGCTCTAAAACAATAGCGAATAAGCATCCACACCTATTGGACATGTCCTGAACTGGGAAAAATATAAACTTAATACGAACAATTTCAACAGTTGCCCCAGTGGAGAAAGGAATAAAGATAAATACAGCGAAACATCTGATCGCTCCCCCCTGAATTGTGTGGCAGGTATTACTATCGCCACCACCAGAGGCCGCCATCCGAGCCAGGACAGCTGCAGCAGCAGCGACAAAGGAGTATTTTTTTTTTTTGGAATTCCCAGGGAGGTCAAACGAGAACACGACTAACCCAAACCGAGAGATGTCCCCCCTAACCCCTCCCCCGGAGACAGATAACCACTCGGCACCTGTGAAGCGCAGCAACAGCGGGGAGGGACTCAAGCGTTGAGAGCTGACCACCGTCAACGTCCTCCCTCCCTCCCCCATTAGACCTTCACACCACACACCTGGGCATTGGCAGCAGGGGGAGGGCTCAACGGTCGAGGGCTCACCCTGGTCATCATCCTCCCTCCCTCCCCTCGAGACCCTCAAATCAGGTCCCCCCGTGGCAACAGTGTCAGCGAAGAGACGCCTACGCCCACGCCTGACCCGCACCGACCAGTCACTGCGCGACCCGGGGCCCCCACCATCAATCTCCACCCCCCTCCCTATTCCCATGCTTTCTATCCCCCCCTCCCCTCCCACCACACCTTCCCACACTCCCGCACGTACTACTTCCTTCTTACTCGAACGAGCGGCGCAACTGGAGGGATCCAACAACACACCCCCCCACATCCCGCTAGCTACCCCCCCCCCAGCACGACATGACTGGTGGAGACAGCACCATGGAAATCGCCCCATGAATCCCTTCCCTGCTCCCGCCAGCCACCAGGGGGGCTTGCTTCAACTGCGGGGGAATATAACCACGTTCAGAGCAGCTGCCGGTATGCACGCACAGTAAGATGTTTAGCGTGTCAAACTTGGTCATAAAGTTAAATACTGTGAACACTAATGATGATAGGAGCTTGGCAAAGAAGATTGTGGCCGAAATCGTACAAAATGTTGACGATTGAACACGTCAATGCTCCATGTCCTCTTTATAGCTAGTTTGATGAAATTAAGTAATGATGAAAGCTAGAGATGTTGACGTTCTTTGCATTAGTGCAACGTGGCTCCTCCCTCACATATCATACTTCCTAATATCCATTCCTATAATAAGTTCTTCCGTAAAGACAGTGACGTGTAGGAGGAGTTTGTATATATGGTGAAAGAAACTCTGAAACTACTCCATACCACTCAACAGTGAGAGTCCTCCTGAGATTGAAGACACTTATGTCCATACAATGTTACATGTTACCAGCTATAAATCGTAGCGTGTATTTACAGGCACCCAAAGGCCACTGCTGACTCGTTGTTACCTAAATACTACACTTCAATCACTTTGTCCTCAGCAAGAAATATTTTTGATGGTACTTGGTGATTTCAAATGATAATCTACTTCCCACAACAAATAAGATCAGCAAACTTCTAAGAGAAAACACGCTAAATCCACTAATCAATAACCTCCAAGATTAACAAACACATCCCGACTCTAACTTGATGTAATACTTTACTAAACAACACAAGCCTGGTATGTCACATGATGTTCTTTCCCCCTCTCAATTGGAGATCACGAAACCATCTCAGCCAAGCTAAATAAAACAAGCCTAAGAACCACACGAGTACCCCCCGTACATTCACGACACCTTGCCAATTATTCAAGGGATACCTCTGCTCATCCTCATGCCAAATCAAATAAGCTAAATGAAATAACACTTACGATAACGGTAAACGCACAATTAGAAATCTTCAATGGGTTTTTACACAATGTCTTGATGATGTCGCCCTTATATCAAAAAGAATCAGACGACCTCTCGCAACCTTGGCTTGAAATGTGAGATTCGTGCTCAATTGTTGAGAAAATAATCTATAATATGCAAAATTTAAATTAGATAGGGGCACACTGAGTTGCAACAATTACTTAAAAATAAGAAGAAGAAGTAAACCTATTACCAAGCGAAAAGTGAATTTTAATCTTAATGAATTGAATAGAAATAAGGGAAATATAGCTGCCACATGATAACAATCGGGATATTGTACCTAACAAAGATTCCTTCCTCCCACTACATGATAAATTTTGAATAATATGCAGAAAAAGTCGACAGATTCAACAATTTTTTGCCAGTTGGGTAAAAACAATTTGACGCTGCTCAAGACAACTAGGTAAGAGCTCACTATTCCAGCACTTAAACACTCAATAAAACACCGACAACACCTGAATTCAGACCTCAACCAGTAGATTTAACACTGTAATACTTACTGTTAAACACTTAAATAATACAAAATCTACCGGCTAAGATAAAATATCAATAACATTTATGAAAGATTCTTTATATGGCTATCGTAGTTTACCTCACCAACATAATAAATATATCTTTTGTAACCGGTGCTGTACCAACGGCCTGGAAGATGCTAAAGAGTCGTTCCTGCACTAAAAATGAGACGTCCATAATGTTAGCAACTATAGACCATATCAATATTACCATTCTTATAAAGTCATGGAAAAAATAGTTGCCTCCCAATTAATAAATATCTTGAGTCTATAATCAGCTCTCCAGCCCACAGCACACGGTTTTCGGCCTAAACTTCTACTGAAACGGCCGCTGTTCACCATAACTGATAATATTTAGAACACTATGATGGACAATGAAAAATATCGTTGCTACACTATGTGACCTGTCCAAAGCCTTCGACAGCGTAAGCCACTCAATACTGTTTAGCAAATGTATTGCCCTAGGTGTAACTCATTCTGGTTGGAAGATTATTTAAAAGATAGAAGGCAATGTGTAAAACTAAATGAAACAGTATCATCGATGAACAACTTAACTATGGTGTTCCACAAGGCGCATCCCTCGGTCCCATTTTATTTTAACGTCTATTTTAAAATGACTTCGGATCACTAATGGATGGTACAATACTCCAGTATACGACGCACTCAGTTCCTTCATACGATTGTAATACTGTTTGCAATCTGGGAACACTTATACCAAGAACGGAAGCATCTCCTTCATGCTGTAACACAATATTCCTAAGAAACGTCTACTACTTAAACGCCTAAGAAAAACCCAGTGTATTTTTATAGGGAGTAACCAATTAATATTAACAAATTCCTACTGATACTGTTGTACGTTGAATGAAACTGGCATCATCCCAAGCATCGAGTGTAAAAAAGTTAGGCCTACACTTTGACCAATATATAAAAAAATTTTGAGTTCACATAAATGAAGTCCAAGAGCAGGTAATGGCACACTGAGCATATTTGAAAGATAAGCGGACTCTTAATAAAAAGGCAAAAAAATTTTTTTAATATGCTAGAATCATTAGTGTTAAGTAGCATTAATTATTGCATAAAAATTTGGGGTACAACAAACAAGACCAAAAAGCTAAAGCCCAAAATTACAAACTTTGCAGCCCGGGTCGCTGGTTGGTGGCCTGAGGAAGTAACGACCATGTGTCTCCAGCTTATGAAGAACAAAGAGTGGCTCAGGATAGACAGAACATGAAATTTGATGTATTAGTACATTGTATATAAGTCCCTATTTATAAGTTTAATCCTGAAATGGTTCTGTGACTATGAAAAGGTATCTGAGGTCACTAGGACACACGAGGCAGAATGTAATATTATATATCCACGCTTCAAAACTGACACAGGGGCCCGAATCACTAAGGTTTTGGGCCCAACACTGTGGAAGCTCTGTCCCAACCACATAACCTTGCAGTACATTTACCCCCCCCCCCTCTAAATTCAAGACTGGCCTTATTCATCATTGTAATTTATGACCACAGAGCCACAGAATAAACTCTTACTTTACTGATAAATTTAGTACTTTCTATTAGCTTGTATATATTGTATATATTTGTTTTATTTTATATGTATGTATTAACCCTACCCTGTGGAAAAAAATTGAATTCTCTCTCTCTCTCATCTCTCTCTCTCTCTCCTCTCTCTCTCTTCTCTCTCTCCCTCTCTCTCTCTCTCTCGGCTCCTCTCCTCTCTCTCTCTCTCTCTCTCTCTCTCTCTCTCTCTCTCTCTCTCTCTTCTCAGTCTCATCTCTCTCTCTCTCTCTCGTCATTCTCCCGAACAGCTAAACACATAGCCAATTAGCAACTTGACATCCATTAATCTATATAATTTCCTTCATGATATTTATAACCCATTAAAATTTTTATGGGCCTCATGTTTCTGTATGATGCCACGACACAGATTCTGTCTTTCTGCTACAAACTTATACATATATACATAATACTGCATGTCTAAATCTATACCATACACTCTTATATACACACATACAACATACATAAATTCATACATACTTGTTTTGAAACAAAATGCAGGTGTCTTTTGAACATGTTTTATTTTATTTTATTGAATTGGTGTTGGGTGTTTTTGTGTGGGGGTGGGGTGTTGTGTGGGGTGTGTGTGTGTGTGTGTGTGTATGTGTGTGTGTGTGTGTGTGTGTTGTGGTGTGTGTGTGTGTGTGTGGTGTATGTGTGTGTGTGTGTGTGTATGGTGTGTGTGTTGTGTGTGTGTGTGTGTGTGTGTGTGTGTGTTGTATATATATTGTTGTGTGTTTGTGGTTGTGTGTGTGTGTGTGTGTGTGTGTGGTGTGTGTGTGTGTGTGTGTGTGTGTGTGTGTGTGTGTGTTGTGTGGGGTGTTTTGTGTGTTTGTTACCGTTTTTCTTATCATTATTAGGTATTAGTTATTATAATTCCTATTGTATTATTTGTACTTGTATCATCATTATCACTTTTTGCTATCATTATTATCATCAATATTAATTGATTAATATTATTGTTATTATCATCATCATTATCATTATCATTATTAATGCCCATGTTATATTCCTCTCAGTATAAAATTTATAAGCGGAAACTGACACCTGCTGTCAACACACACACACACAACACACACACACACACATACACCACACCACCACACACACACGCATACAACACACACACACACACACACATACGCACACACACACAAATATAAAATATATATATATATATATATATATATATATATATATATATATATATATATATATATATATATATATATAATAATAAACACTGTTACCCTTATCACCCCTAAAAACATTTTCTGGGGAGTCATATGTTTGTGGTCCCGAAAATTTAAAGCGAGCGTGTTGAGAGAGGGATGGGGGGGTGGAGCGAAGTTCTCTTTTCGGGGGGACAGCTTAGGAGCTGGGTGTGGAAGCTCCGTGGATAGGCCACGTGTTGTACTGAGTGGGGTACAAGGGAAGTATATTGTGTGTTGGGTGTGTGCTTGAGTTGGTGATTGATTTTGGTGTATGATTGACTGAGGGTGTAAGGTGTGTGTGTGTCGGAGGTGTTGGCGTGGGGCAGCAGCTCAGCTGAAGGTGTGTTGTGTGTCGGAGGTGTTGGTGTGAGCAACAGCTGTTGTGTGGAGGCGTGTGTGTTGTGTGTCGGAGGTGTATGGTGTGAGCAGCAGCTGGTTGTGTGGAGGCTGTAGCCTGGTGTGGTGTTTGTGTACGTGTTGACTGGCGTGTAAGCCTGATGGTGTGAGCAGCAGCTGGTTGTGTGGAGGCGTGTAGCCGGTTGTGTTTTGTGTACGTGTTGACTGGCGTGTAAGCCTGATGGTGTGAGCAGCAGCTGGTTGTGGAGGCGTGTACCCTGGTGTTTTGGTTTGTGTACGTGTTGACTGGCGTGTAAGCTGTGGTGTGTGATGATGTGAATTGATGTTTGAGACATCAAAAGGGCTATATGGATTTATTTCTTTGTTTATGTATATATATGATTGTTAAATATATAATATGTTAATAGAGAAGTGTCAATATTTGCCTGGTGGTTGTGAGAGTGAGGTCGGTTGTGAGAGTGAGGTCTGGTTGTGAGAGTGAGGTCTGGTTGTGAGAGTGAGGTCTGGTTTTTGAGAGTGAGGTCTGGTTGTGAGAGTGAGGTCTGGTTGTGAGAGTGAGGTGTGGTTGTGAGAGAGAGGTTGGGGAGTGCAAATCTAGTTACCAACCACCCGGGCCCCGGGGAAAACTTCTCTTAAGAGAGAAGTAAGGCACATAGATAGGTATTGCACAATATTTATGTGCATTTTTTTGGGCAGAAAGGAGCTGCAGTGTGGTGAAGTGTGGCGGGGGACGTAACAGATATTTGGGGCCTGTGTCCGGGATGGAATTTTGATCTTGTGTGTGTGACCAGTCCGACCACGTGGAGCCATAGCCTACCCTGCTACCTGCCAACCCTGCCAACCCTGCGAACCCTGCAACCCTTTGCCACAGTGTGAACTCGGGCCGGCTTACTATCTCATGCACTTCAGTACTGTGGTAAGCTCTGTGCACTCCTATATTTTGATGGAGGGAAATGTGGAGCGACTTTATGGTTCATCGTGAGGTGCACTACCTATATCAGTGAAACCAGGAGGAGTTAATGAAATTAGCAGAGAAATTTGGATAGAGTTGATATCTGGGCTCAAGGAGGATATGCAGAGAGAATTAGTGAAAGAATTAATAGACTTGGGTGTATTAAGAGAAGAGCAGGATGAAGATGAAAAAAAAGGATGGGTGGGGAAAGGGGAAAGAGCCGGGAGGAACAGGGGAGTGAAGTAACTGATAGTGAGAAAGTATTATCACAGAGGCTGAGGTTGATGGAATGGAGATCAGGTTGCAAAGAGAGAAAAATGTGGCAGTGAGGGCAGAAGTTAAAAAAGAGAAAATTAGAACAGAGGCAGAGGTGCAATACGAAAAGGGAATAGACAATGGTGGTCCAGGGGAAGATCAAATGATGGAAAAGTTCTTTTTGTGCCAGAATTTGTGGAGGAGGAAGCAGAAATTAACTTTTTTTCAATTTGAAAAAGTGGCAATATTGAGAGGTTGGCATGAGAATGAATGGGCTTTATTAGTACAGACAAATTTAAAGGTAAAGCAAGGAGGCTTATGCAGGTTTGAGGTAGAGGAATGTATGAATATCAGGTTGTGAAGGAAGCCGTATTACAAACTGTGGAGTGGACCCTGAGATCTATAGACAGAGATTCAGAGATGTAAAGAAAATACCAAACTGTACATATTTAGAAATGGCCAGAGAGTGTGCTTTCAAATGTGATAAAGGTTGAAGGCAAAAATGTAAATGAAAAGGAGGACTTAAGGCAGTTAATGATGTTAGAAACATTTTAGAAATAATTTGAAACCAGAGTTGAGGTATGAAATTATGAAGCTTGATATAAAAGATGTGATGGAGGCTGGACGTAAGGCTGACCAACCTTGAGGTGGCCTACGGGCTTTGTAATCAGTGTCAAGGTTAGACTTAGCCACCAGAGCTGGTCTGGTAACTCGGCTGGTTATGGGAGTAGTAAGGGGAACAAAATGTTCATTTAAAGGTACGCAAATGGAAAAAATGCTAGGTACTCAATAACTATGTGAAATCTAGTTTTGGAGGTAATTTCAAAATCAGGCAGTTATTCCCCCCTCCCAAGAAAAATAATGTGGGTAATGCTCCAAGGCAGAGTAAAGTCCTTGATTAGATGTTATAAATGTGGTGAAGTTGGACACCTAAGTATATATTGTGGCAACCAACAAAGCTTCCCTCCCAAATGTAAACTTTGTGGAAAACGGGGACATAGGAAATATCAATGTAAAGGATATGAATTCAAAGGAGGCAGGACTGACAGGTCCAGGGAGGTTTGTGTAGAGCACTTCCCAAACAATGTTAGCACTGAGAAGAAAGTTTTACCTGCAGTTTGATTTTGAACCTTTTATTACAAAAAGGAAAGATGAATGTGAGATGGTGCGGAGAGGGAAATTGTAATTTTGAGGGATACAGGTGCCAATTTAAGTTTGTACTTAAGAATACTGTGGAATGGAGTGAGAAAACTTTTACAGGTGTAGAAGTTGAGGTTAAAGGTATAGGATCTGCTGGAATAGTCATTCCTTTTCCCTCATGGTGGGCTTAAGAGTGGATTCGTCACAGGAAAAGTGAAGGTAGGAGTGAGTAATGAACTTCCAGTAACGGGTTTGTAGACATGCTCCTGGGGAATGATTTGGCGGGTGAACAGGTAGTCCCTACCCCTGAGCTTATGGAGAATCCTATATTAGTCAGGATGATGATATTTTAGAGCCTGAAATATGTAAGGTTGAAGGAAAGGTAGAGGAAGTATACTGTATCCAGCATGTGTAGTGACAAGAGCAAAGGGCCAAGCAAATAGAGGAGAGTGAGATGGATTAACCTCATTGTTTGATAGAGTGGAGTCCCACAGGGAGGTTGAACAGGTAAAAGGGATGAGACTAAATGTGAGGCAGGGATTATGTCGATTATAGTGTGAGGAAGGAGGATTTGACAAGTGCACAAGGGGAAGATGAGAGTCTAAAATCTTTGTGGAGTGAGGCAGTGAGAAGAGGAGCTTCAGATGAGGATCTGGGATATTATGTGGAAAAATGAAATTTTAATGAGGAAGTGGAGGCCTACTGATAGCCCAGTAAAGATCATTGGATGGTGAAAACTCAATTGTTGTTCCTAGGAAGTATAGAGAGAAAGTTTTAGAATTGGCTCATGAAAATAATTGGTCTGGTCATTTAGGTGTAAACAGACATTAAACAAAATACAGCTCATTTTATTGGCCAGAGTAAAGAAGAGTGTAACTGAATATTGTAAAACTTGCTATGTATCCAAGTGGTAGGAAAACCAAACCAAACTATAGTGAAAGCCCACTGGTCCTATTCCTGTGGTGGGTGAGCCATTTAGTAGAATATGCAAATTTATATTGTGGGTCCTCTTCCTGCTTCTAAGAAGGCAACCAGTATTTATTGACCATAATGTGTATGGCTACTAATTCCCAGAAGCAATAGCATTAAGAAGTATTCATGCTAAAGTTACTGTAGAGATTGGTTGAAATTTTTTTCGTGGGTTGGACTTCCTAAAGTAATACAATCGGGTCAGGGTAGTAACTTCACTTCAAATTGTTTTGGGCAAGTGTTACAGGGGTTGAGAATTAATCAAAAATTATCAAGTGCCTACCACCCGCAGTCACAAGGCTGCTTAGAAAGGTTTCACCAGACACTCAAAAAGACTCTGAGGACATATTGTATGAATTGGATAGGGATTGGGATGAGGCTGTGCCGTTAGCACTGTTTGCTTTGAGAGATGCTATACAGGAATCAACAGGTTTCAGCCCTTTTGAACTTGTGTATGGCATGAGGTCAGAGGACCATTGAGGATGTTGAAGGAGAAATGGTTGGAAATGTAAAAGTACCAAATGTTTTGGAATATGTAGCAAAGTTTAAGGAGAGACTGATGGGGCTAGAGAAATTTGCTGGTGAGAACTTAAGGAATCTCAGAGGGATATGAAGAAATGGTATGATGAAAGGCAAAGAGAGAGAGATTTTCAACCTGGTGACAAGGTATTGGTGCTGTTCCCCTGCAGGTAATCCTTTAAATGCTAAAACTATGGGCCTTGGGGAATTGAGAAAAAGTTATTGATGTAAATTATTTAGTAGAAACTCCAGGGAGACGCAAAAAGGGAATCAGCTATGCCATGTAAAAATGTTGAAGCCATATTATGACAGAGAGAATATACATGGAGTAGATGTAAATAATATAGTTTGTGGGGAAAGTTGTGAAGTCTGAAAAGGATATGTGGAGCATAGTGATTTAGGGCAGATGTGAGGGGGAGAGTTGGAGAACTCAGTAGTATTGTCACAGTTGGAAGAGAAGTTGAAACATTGTGTCGGGAAAGAGAGAGGAGAGGTAAAAAGAATTAAAGGGTTTTTAAATCTTTGTTTCCTGATGCTCCCAGAAGAACAAATGTAATTGTACATGATGTAGAGATTGAAAAAGTAGCACCAATTAAACAACACCCATACAGAGTGACACCACAGAAGAGAGAGATAATGAGAAAAGAAGTAAGTACATGTTAAAAATGATTTAATTGAACATAGCAATAGTCCATGGAGTTCACCCTGTGTGTTGGTGCCTAAACCTGGAGGGAAGGGTTATAGATTTTTGTACTGATTATAGAAAGGTTAATGTGGTACTAAAAGTGACTCTTACCCCCTTCCCAGAATTGATGACTGTATAGACCAGCTGGGAAAGCTAGATATGTAACAAAAATAGACCTGCTCAAAGGTTTTTGGCAGGTGGGATTAACTGAGAAAGCTAGGGAGTTGTCAATTTGTTACCATGGATGGACTCTATCAATATAAGGTTTTGCCTTTTGGTATGAAGAATAGTTTCCAGTTTGTTTTCAAAGATTGGTGAATGAAGTATTGAAGGGAGTAAAATGTTGTACTGTATATATAGATGATATTGTACGTATTCTGAGAAGTGGGGGGAAGCATCTAAAGTTTTTTGGTTGAAGTATTTAGGAAATTGGATGAGCAAATCTCACAGTGAACCTGATGAAAAGTGATTTTTTGAAGGCTTCAGTGGATTATTTAGGATTTAAAAGGTTGGACAAGGAAGGTGAGACACTTTAATGCCAAAATGAAAGGCATTATGGATTTGCCTTCTCCAACAAACAGGAAGGAGCTTGTTGAGATTTTTGGGGATGAGTGGTTATTATAGGAGTTTTGTAGAAATTTCTCAGCATTTCACTGCCATTAAACCCGTTGTTGTGTAAAAAAGATGAAATTTATGTGGAGCGAGCACTGTTAAGAGGCTTTTCAAGAAAAATTTAAAGGGTATTTTTAGGGTTTAAAGCTCCCTATATTGATTACCCTGATTATGACAAGACATTTAAGCTGTATGTGGATTCCAGTGGTGAGGGAATTGGAGGAGTTGTTGAGCAGGAGATGGAAGGAGTTGATCATCCCATTGGATATTTCTCTAAAAAGTTATTGTTATACCAGAGGAATTATAGCACAATTGAGAAAGAGGCTTTGGCGTTGATTTTTAATTTAAATCATTTTTATATATATGTAAAAGGGGCTGCGATGCCAGTGCAGGTGTTTACAGATCACAACCCCTTAGTTTTTGTAAATAGTATAAAATTCAAATCAAAGGTTGATGAGGTGGTGTCTAATGTTGCAGGAGTATGATTTTGGGTTTTTACCCATGTGAAAGGGAAGGATAATGTGATAGCAGACGCTCTTCACGAGTTCCTGTAAGCTGTGAGCCCTCTTAAAGAGGAACTCACATCTTTTTCTGGAAGGGGGGTGTTACCCTTAGTCACCCCTAAAAAAAAAATTTTTCTGTGGAGTCCCCTATGTTGTGGTCCCGTAAATTAAGCGAGCGTGTTGATGAGAGGGATGAAACGGTGGAGCGAAGTTCTCTTTTTTGGGTGGACAGCTTAGGAGCTGGGTGTGGAAGCTCCGTGGATAGGCCACGTGTTGTACTGAGTTTTGTACAAGGGAAGTATATTGTGTGTTGGGTGTGTCTTGAGTTGGTGATTGACTTGGGGTATGATTGACTGATGGTGTAAGGTGTGTGTGTGTCGGAGGTGTATGGCGTGAGCAGCAGCTCAGTGAAGGTGTTTTGTGTGTGTCGGAGGTGTGTGGGGTGAGCAACAGGGTTGTGTGGAGGCGTGTGTGTTGTGTGTCGGAGGTGTATGGTGTGAGCAGCAGCTGGTGTGTGGAGGCGTGTAGCCTGGTGTTGGTTTGTGTACGTGTTGGGCTGGCGTGTAAGCCTGATGGTGTGAGCAGCAGCTGGTTGTTGGAGGCGTGTAGCCTGGTTGGTGGGGTTTTTGTACGTGTTGACTGGCGTGTAAGCCTGATGGTGTGAGCAGCAGCTGGTTTTTGTGGAGGCGTGTAGCCTGGTGTGTGGTTTGTGTACGTGTTGACTGGCGTGTAAGCTGATGGTGTGGGGATGATGTGAATTGATGTTTTTAGACATCAAAAGGGCTATGATGGATTTATTTCTTTGTTTATGTATATATATGATTGTGTAAATATATAATATGTTAAATAGAGAATGTCAATATTTGCCTGGTGGTTGTGAGAGTGAGGTCTGGTTTTGGTTTTGGGGAGTGAGGTCTGGTTGTGAGAGTGAGGTCTGGTTGTGAGAGTGAGGTCTGGTTGTGAGAGTGAGGTCTGGTTGTGGGGAGTGGGTCTGGTTGTGAGAGTGGGTGTGTTTGTGAGAGAAGGTGTGGGGAGTGCAAATCTAGTTACCAACCAGCCGGCCCGGGAGAACTTCTCTTAAGAGAGAAGTAAGGCACATAGATAGGTATTGCACAATATTTACTGTGCATGTTTTTGCAGCAAGGAGCTGCAGTGTGGTGAAGTGTGGCTGGGGACGTAACAACACACACAAGCACGCACGCACAGACACACAAAAGAAGCGTAAGTCCGGGTGAGGGGGAAGCGTGTTAATTAATCTATGTAAAACACCTGTGTAAACGTGAACACTGAGCGTGACACACACACACACACACACTCACAGTTTTTTTTTATTTTTTAGTTTAGTTTATTGACTACAAGAAAACAGAATCACATTTATAATTTAAGATTACAGTAAAATATACAATGGTACCTATCATTATACATATAACAACTAGTTGTAGTCCAAGAAGGTTAATCCTACTCCGAAACAAACCCTAACAACTATAATATCATGAACAAACCATTACATTATTGGGTACGATTACAATACACATAATATACTCCGAAACCACACCTTAACAACTACACAACTAATCATACGCCCGCAATATATCATGAACAATCTTGCACATAACATCATTACTAAAATTGCAAAACAAATCATCCAAAGTGTTAAATGTGTTAACTATCTTTTAAAAATTGAGTCCAGGACAGCTCCCACGACATTGCCTCTCCGTCTGGACTGAGCCACACACACACACACGCTTTCCCCCACAGTAAGGCGACCACGCCCAAGCCTGTTCCACCGTCCCCTCTCAATAGCCAGTGAAAAGCCCTGAAACTCTGAACCTCGGGGAACGAGACTTTGTGCAGATCATTTACTGTATGTCTTTGTTTATAAACATCATGCACTCTCATCGTAGGATTAATGTCCACATATACATTACATCTCGACGTATCTGACGACAAAATAGCCCTATGTACAGTCTAAGACAAAAGTCGTGTCCCGGTTTTGTGCGAATATGAAATATAACTCGTGAAACATTATGAAAACCCTAACGCACTTACATGCTCGTGGTTGGCAAGCCTGAATCCCTTAAGCTACTGTTCAAATAAGGGTTCAAAGCTTCATATCTGCCGCCAATGCGACAATGTCTAAAACAATCCAAGGGTATTTCAAAGGTTCAATAGATTTACTGCGTTAAGGTTTCATATTATTCGATGTGGAATGCGAGGTATATTCGGCCCAGCAATGATCGCCAGGACATTTCACCTTTACACCTGAGCCTTGTATCCCTTTAACCACTTAAAAACTTTTAATCAGATTGGCCCTTACTCTACGCCTCTCGAGTGAGTGTAAATTTCATAGCCTCAATCTCTTCTCATAACTATAGTTACGCATCCCCTGTATCATTTTGGTCATCATTCTCTGCCCTGTTTCTAACAAGGCAATATCTATCCTGTAACATGGAGACCAAAACTGAACCACATAGTCTAGATGAGGTCTGACTAGAGCCAAATAAAGGTTTATTATAGTGGTTCTGAACCTTTTCAGAGGCGCTGAACCCTAACGAAAACGTCCGCACACAAGCTGAGCCCTCAAATATGGGAGGGAAAAAAAATTCTGGAAAAATTACTTCAAAATTCAATAATATATTTGGATAATAATAAGAACAAATTCCATTTTAATCTATACAAAAAATTAAAGAAAAATTGCGTCAGAATTCAGGAGTATATTTGGATAATAATATGAAAGAAGGAAGGACTCTGAAGCAGTGGCGTATATAGGTCCTTAAAAAGAAAGGGGAATACAGGGGTGAATCCAGGATTGTTATAAAGGGGGGGAGGGGTTCGAGCGAAGCGAGCCTCAACACCTGAGGGAGTTTACAATAATAGCAAAATTGCAATGTGTTTCGGAGGGCCTCAGCCGAACCCCTGAGACTGGTTCACCGAACCCAGGATCAACCACTGCTTTATAATTACCTCAGCACTTCTACTTTTAACACTCCTGGTAATGAATCCTAAAACAATTACTCGTGAGGATACGAACTATTATGACGTATGAGTTGTGGTGAGATCGAAGCACTTATGACAGTGCTACCAACCGTTCGTATGACATACGGCAGACAGCACCGAAAGGTTAGCCATTTACCAGATGTCTTAACCAAAGTTCAGGACACGACTTTTGTCTTAGACTGTACATTTCCTACCAATAAGGACATGTCCGTGACTTCATCTCGGGTATATCTATTTATAATCTTGGCAACAGGTGTATTCATTGCAATAGAAATTCTAACAACAAAAGAAAAGGGATCATCCTCCATGCCAGACCTTTCTAGCCATAACCTATGAAAAAAATTGTGCTGTTTATGTTGTAAAAAGTCTGACAAAGTCGGGTACCCCAGTTCAGCATAACAGACAAGATTGGATGTGTTCTTTCTTATCCCTAACAACGCTTTCATAGCCCAGTGGTAGAGTTTAATAACAGGTTTCGTGTCGGCACCGAACCACGATTCACATCCATACAACAGTGACGACGTGAGGGCTGCATCAAACACTCGACGTTTAACGATGAACGGAACACAATTGTTTTTTTCTATATAAGAAACAAATTTCAAAACTTGGCAGATCTTTACCTTGGCATGTTCTTTCACTGCCGATGAAACAGAGCCATCACATGTAAAGATGTGAAACACATCCACACACATCACACACACACACACACACACACACACACACAGATACATACACACACACATACATACACACTCACACACACACACACACACACACACACACACACACACACACACACACACACACACACACACACACACACACACACACACACACACACACACACACACACACCACATACATACACACTCACACATACACACACACGCACACACACACACACACACACACACACACACACACACACACACACACACACACACACTACACACACACACACACACACACACCAGACAGGGGGAAGGGGAAGGGACTCATTGCGTGCGTGCTTGCTTGCTATATTTTCCCTTCTAAAACCCTTGCTTAGTTTTTTGTTAACTGAGAGCAAGATGTCAATGGAGGAGGGAAGGGAAGAAGAAGAAGAAGGAAAAAGAAGTGGCGGGCGCGGGGTTAGTTAAAGATAGGAACGCACTCCAGGTTAGATTTAATGGTTATAGGAAGGGAAAGAGGAGGAGGATAGGACCAGAGTGGAAAGGTAAGAAGCTATAGGGAGAAATGGAGAATTGTAAAGCAGGGGAAATAAGGACACAGGGTTACTGGCAGGATATTGGGTAAGGGTTACAGACAGACCATCGCCTCCTTCTCTCTCTTTCTTTAGTATTGAATGAAGAAGTCTAGAAGCTTTTGAATTCTCTCTTAGTAAGCAATGTTTTTCGTATTCACATTCTACCAAACCATATCTATTATTTACGTCTTCTTATTTATTGCAGTGTGTAAAGGTGCAGAGGAAGGATTGCTTCTGGCTGCCGCTGAGAACAGTTATAGACATTGTAAAAGAAGAAGCAAGCAGTAATATACGTGTAGGAGTAATGATAACTTCAGACGTTCTCTCTCTGTGTTCCCTCAGCTCAGGTCAGATTGGAAAGTCAGGTGTTCAAAGTCAGCCTAGCAGATACGAATGGTGAAAGTTAAAATTATGTATAAATTCAACGCACGTCGTCGTTTCTCTTTCCCGGGTGGTGGGGGGGGGGAAGGTAGGGCTAGGGAGGGGCTGGTAGGTCAGAAGTGTAATGTGATCCCGTTGTAAACTGACGAACTTTCGACTTGAAGGACATACGAACATTGAGGTCGCGTATAGGAGGACAGAGAGGAGGATTGATTGATTGATTGATTGATTGTTTACTAGGCTTAACATAACATACATAAAGTTGATTTTGCATTAATAATTATATACAAGCCGCGGTCCATTGAGCCGAGCCTCTTTATGGACCTGATGCCTTAGATTTTTTTAAATTACAACAGTCGTGGAAACGTGTGGACTTTAGTATCGAATATGTTATAAAAAAAATAAAAAATATATAAATATGGGTTCATTTAAATTGTTATAATAAAAACAAATCAAAAGTAATAATAATATTAATAATAATAATAATAATAATAATAATAGTAATAAATTCTAATAATATAAATAATAATAAAATTATAATGATAGCTATATTTGAATAGACGGAGTCATGATGACAGTTGACGCAAAATATTGATAAGAATAAACATAATGATAACGTAATATTGCAATATATATGTAATAATGAGAACAGTGATAGCAATAACAATAATGATAACAGAAACAATATTAGTATGATAGAGGTATTAACTATTTAACTATCTTGCTGGTAATTTTCGAATATCTTGAGTTTAGTTTTATATTTGAATGAATTGAGGGTTGGGATGTTTTTCATGTCATCTGGGAGTTGGTTCCACAGTTTTGCTGCTCTAAAAAGGGCGTTTTGTTGTACATGTGTTGTCCTGCATAATGGGAGTCTGAGATCTTTGGGCCTTCGGGTATCAGTATTGTGGGAGAGGTATTTAAAATCATTGTTTACTGGATGCCTATGGAGAACTTTATGAACAAATAAATATGTCTGAAGAGAAACAATGTCATGAAATTTAAGTAGTTTGTATTTAACAAATAGGGGATTAGTGTGGGCATATCTAATTTCATGAAACAAGATCCGGATTAGCTGCTTCTGAGCTATGAAAATATCATCTATGTATGTTTTGTAAGCGCCTCCCCAAATTGCTGAACAGTAAATCAATGGAAACAGATATGCAATGGATAGATAAATTTGTCTTAAGCAGTCGGAATTAATAAAGTTTCTTACCCTGTATAATACACCAGATATTTTAGAGATTTTAGTTTTTATCTCATTAAATTGTGGTTGCCAGTTTAATTTATTATCTAAGATAATTCCTAAAATTTAGTTTCCTTTACCTCTTTTATTATATTATTGTTAATTCTTATCTCAATATCATAGGGTTGATTTAAAGTGTGTGATACCATAAAGTGAGTTTTTGAAGTGTTTAACGTAAGTTTATTACTTTTTATCCAATTTGATACTTGCTCTAACTCTTCATTTAAAGTATTTTTAAGTTCATTGAGATATTTTCCTTGTATAAAGATGTTTGTATCGTCTGCAAAAAGAACAAAATTAAGTTTATTGCTACTACGTGTGATATCATTAATATAAATTAAAAACAAGATTGGTCCTAGGATGGAGCCTTGAGGCACACCACAATTAATGGGTCTAGGACTTGATGTTTTCCTATCATACACTGCGTATTGTTTTCTTTGGTTAAGATAACACTGGAACCATTTATAAGCCGGACCAAGAATCCCGTATACCAGTAGTTTCTCTAATAGAATGGAGTGTGGGATAGTGTCAAATGCTTTACTTAGGTCACAAAATACAGTTAGTTGGTACAACTTACTATCTAAGGCGTTGTAAATACTTTGAGTGATTTGGTGTATTGCCTGTTCAACTGAATGGTTTGGGCGAAATCCATGTTGGCACTCTGTTAATAAGGCATGTTGGGAAAGATAATTGATTAGCCTTGTTGCTACTAGTTTTTCGAAAATTTTACTAAAGCTTGGTAGAATTGATATCGGCCTATAATTGGTGTGTAAAGATCTATCACCTTTTTTATATATGAGTATTACTTTTGCAATCTTTAACTGCATGGGAAAGGAACCTTCTTTAAAAGACTTATTTATAATATGTGCAAGAAATGGAGAGACCTCTTCACAACATTCTTTTAAAATTTTTGCATTAATGTCGTCGTGACCTGGTGACGATATCTTGAGTCCGTGAATTATGGATTCGACTTCTGTGGCTGTTGTTGAATTAAGATAGAGAGATATATCAACAGGTTCTGGAAGGAAATTACTGAATGGAACGAGAGTTGGTATGTCTTGAGCTAAGGTGTTTGCCATGTTACAAAAGTATTTGTTGAATTCCTCCGCTATGTCCTCACTATTTGTCAAAGTATAGTCTTGAAACGTGATGGAAGGTGGTGGTTCTGAGCTTTTACTTCTTCCTGTGAGAGTTTTTATGATATCCCAGGTTTTCTTGGTATTCCCTGCATTTTCTTTGAGTTTGTTTTTGAAGTGATTTTCTTTAGCTGATCTTATTATTGCTGAAAGCTGATTTCTATACCTCTTGAAAGTAGTTTCATAAGTAAGGGGCCATTTGGCATAGAGTTTTTGCAACCTATTGCGTTGTTTGATTGACGTTTTAATACCTGAAGTTATGTATGGTTTGCCATAGTGTTTTTCTTTTATTGTGATTTGCTTGACAGGAAACTTAGTATTATATAGATTTGTAAAAAAACTGATGTAAGTTTCAAATGCATCATTTACGCTTTTGCCATCTATTTCCGTAAGCCAACTATATTGTGATAGTTCTGTTTTGAATGAGTTGACAGATTCATTAGTAAATATTCTTTTTGTTATTTTGATGTGTGAGCAATTATCATTTTGTTGAGGAATGGAAAAAGAACTGAAGACTGGGAAGTGGTCGCTTATTGAAGTGTACATGATGCCACTAGACTGATAATTTTGCATGTTATTGGTCCAAATGTGATCAATTAACGTCGCTGAGGTATTTGTTACTCTTGTAGGTTTAGTAATTACAGGAAAGAATGAATAAGTATAGAATAATTGTAATAATTCATTTACGCTTTTGTCTGTATGCTTAAGAAGATTTATGTTCAGGTCTCCCATTAAGTAAGTAGGAAGGTTGTGATTTGGAACTGTAGATTCTAAAAGTTGTTCAAGGGTTGACATGAAATCCTGTATGCTTGCATTAGGTGGTCTATAGAGAATCCCAACCAAAAACTTTACATCATTTTCAGTGCACTGTACGAATAAGGTTTCTATGTGTGGGAGTTGTAAAGAGATATCTAGATGAATTACCCCTTTGATTTTTTTCTTAATATATAAGGCCACGCCACCGCCTTTAGTAGATTTGTTATTGAAATATGTATTATATCCATTTAAATAGTATAGTGAAGAGATCTCGTCATTTAAGCGTGTTTCACAAAAACCAAGGATATCTATTGTATTATCAATTGCATGAAGACATTGGTCACTGAAGGTATCTAAATGGAGTGGTAAACTACT
>JACEEZ010018168.1:37500-42500 GCA_016584305.1 Chionoecetes opilio
GGCAATATAATAGACATGGCAAGCACTTCCTGAGGCAACCGGAACACCAGCGAGCAGTGGTTGCTGACGTCACGGATGGTGGCGCTGTTACCCGCTCCTCCTGTCGCTACCGGCGCTAGGAAGGATACGGTTGGTGCTCTTCTCGGTGTCGTCAGTGATGGATCTGCTGCTTAAGCCGCGCCCAGGACCCTCTTGGATCTGTGGCCCTGCAAGTGGCCCCTCCGACTAGCTGTGACAGCTGGACCTGATGGTGATGCTCGGCTAGGGGTGCTGTTCCTCGGGACTCTACCGACGGCTTTCCCCGATGCTGTCCAGGGTCAGGATAACACAGCAAAAAACATTTACGCCCACTGAAGGGCCTTTAAAGCCCTTGTTATAAGGATAAGTAACCTAAATTCAGTTAGATTATTTCGCCATAATTTTTGTGGATCAAGATTCCTTTCTTTGCTAGTTGAAACAATAATGAATCTCCTTACTTTATTTAATGATAATGTACAGACACAATTTCCCTTTACAACCTTATTGATAAATTGATTTACAATCACCTTTGAACATGCGGACAATGATACTGCAGCCAACACTTTCCTGTTATTGCGCATGTATAAACCAACCTGTAATTACTTCTTGTGATGACTCTAATAAGAACATCAATGAATCCCCTTCAGGTTTAAAGTACTCGCTTTTAATATTAGTAGTTTACCTCTTCATAAGATAGTTGTGTTGAGGCAATGTATTTATGCAACTATATGAAATTTATGTCTTAGGTTTTTGTGAAACTCGCCTCAGTGATGCCTCTGTCAACTTTTCCCATCGAAGGTTTATGATAATTACTTCAAAATAAGAATACCACAAGGTGGAGGTATTGGCCATCTATCTTCACAAATGTTTCAGGCCAATACCATTAGGAGAAGTTTCTTTGCACTTTGCTCAATTGAATCCTTATTCCTTGAAATTACCCAACCAACACCATTGTATTATTTGGCATGATATATAGACCCCCTAATTCTAATATTGCTGGATTTTATTTATGCATCTATTAACTATATCATTACCACTTTATCAACCTCTAGGACACTATTTATATTATGGAGAACGTTAATATTTAATATTTAAATATCATAATGGAAAAAAATGCTCAAATTTTTGATAAATATGGTTCCTATTTCTACTTCGTTTCCACATCAATAACCAACACGTGGTAACTAGAAATTCGGCCCACAATCATGATCATATCCTGGACTTAATAATTTTGATAATTATTTAACAAGTGCGATTAATATTTAACTCAATTAGTGGTCATTTCCCTATTTATAGCGATTTTTCCGTAGTCAATGATAGTTAATACTTCCAACACAGTGACTTTCACAAAAGAAAACTAGACATTGAAAAAATATATGATTTTCAAAGATACTTGAGCAATTTACTGGAATACAAATGCTTGGATTTTGATGTAAATTATCTTTTGATATATATGAAAGATTTTTTAGAATTGACAATAAGGCACTTTCCATTGAAACAACCAGAAATCAAGAAAAGATCAAGTCAAACCTAACAATTACACCACCTATTAAAAGTTATCAAACAACGAATAAACTACAACAGCTATGTTGCCAAAATGGCCTTAACATATAAAAATACTTTTAAATCTTTTAGAAATAAATTGACGGCAACATACTAACAGCAAAAGACAATTAATTTATAAAACTAGATTTACAGAATCATGCTGGGGATCCTAAAAATATGGGAAACATAATCAACAACCCGACTGGGTAAAAATAAAACTAGGATATCCACCTTCTTTTCTTGTCATGGCGATACAATCACTGATAATCAAAATGTGGCTAGGTCCATTTAATAATGCATTTCAGCAGTAATTAAGGTAGCACACTTGCTAATACATTCAAGATACACAAGTGCCATTTAACATATTATCTTCCAGAACCACTCCCGTTTTTCTTTTTATTTAAGACCTAAACACCAGCTGAAATAAAAACCGTAATTGCAAATATGAAAAGTTTACATCTCCTGCCATGATGAAATAATATGAAAATAATAAAAGAATGCGCTGAATAATTTCCACCATTTCTAGTATTCATTATACATTAAATCATTTCAAGAGGTTACCTTTCCAGATCGAATGAAAATTGCTCGAATTGTCCCTTTTTTCAAAAAGGTGACCAATTCTTTAATGGCAAAATTATAGACCTAATTTCAATATTGCCAAGCTTTATAAGTTTTTTTGAAAAAGTATGGTAATGAGATTTATGGGTGTACCTCTCAAAACACTCAATTTTACTCCAACTCAACATGGATTCCGTCCCCGTTTTCCACTCGGATTAGCAGTCTACCATATCTGTCAGAACATTTACAAATGCACTGGACAATTAAAATGCTACAAATAACATTTTTTTTGTGACCTCACAAAGCATTTGACACAATTTTTCTCACACAATCTTATTACACAAATTATCTATCTATGGAATAACGTGGTAGTGCTCACACTGTTCAAAAGTTTTTAAGTCATAGAACGCAATATACATCATATAATAATACATCATCCTCCTTATAATGACTCACATGTGAGTACCCCAGGGTTCAATTCTTGTTCCTGTGGCTTTTTTAATATACATAAATGACATCATTCGTACAGTAATAAACTTGAATTCATACTTTTCGCTGATGATCACCACAATCTTTATTCAAGGACCAATCTTGAAATATTACAATTACATTAATGAAGAATTAAATAAGTTATCAAATGTGATTAAGAGCAACAAATTAACTTTTAAATATTAATAAAACTTGCTAACCTTGCTTTATGGTCTCCAGTCCCTTATGACTCAGCCATTAACACACACACAAATAAAAGATAATAATCTATCATTACATGAGGTTTTTCGAATTAAATTTCTAGGATATATATATATAGTAAGTTGAAATGGAAGAACATATTGATATGGTGAAATCTATGATATCGTTACACAGCATACTTTAACAGACTAATGCACTATTTGAAAATGTACAAATTTTACTACAAGTTTATTATAATACCCTAATTATCCACATCTTTTTATTGTTCATCTGTATGGGGAGGTGCCTATAACCTTCATTGACATCCTCTTTATTAGTCAGAAAAAGTTGTTACGTTTATGTTCTTTAAAAAAATCGTTATGACTACCATCAGTATTTTCCGAGACTTCACGTTTTAAAGCTTCCAGATATCATACTCCTTGCAAACCAATCTTTTTGTACATAAATCATACACTCTTTACCTTTAGACTTTGGCTTTAGAGCAATACACCTACAATGTAACCCGAGACCACATGATTTACGTATCCATTGTGCAGACATCACATGCACAACAGCAGTAGTCGTTGTCAGAGGAACTAAAAGCTGGAAACAACTTTACCAGAACATTTTATTACTGATGAAAACTTAAAACTTTCAAAACGTAACTTGGATAAAAAAGCATGCTTGACAAATACAATGGACAAATTTAATAACTCTTTACAAACCATAATGTCATATTGTGTTTTTTTTTTTATGGTTATTTAAGATTTTTTTTTTTTTATGCATTTAAAATGATTGGTTTCTATTTTAACTTTCCATATGTCCTCCATAAAATAAATTATTTTTTTCAAATGGCCTGACCATTCCCTTGTCTATGTTATTATGTATTATAGCTTTCGGTCCATAAAAGCTTCGGCTTATTGGACCTGGCTTTATCACTATAATGTAATTATGTTCATATGTACCAAAACTACATGGCCAAATAAATATATCAATATCAATATCTCTCTCACACACACACACACACACCCATAGGGTACTCACGTATTGTAGGGGTAGCACGCTCGGGTTCACCACCGAGAAATCCGGTTCGTCCCTGGTCGGAGCGGAAACATATGGGCGGTTCCCTTAAAACCCGAGCCCCTGTCCACCCAGCAGTGAATGGGTACCGGGTGTTAGCCACGTGTTTGTGACCCATCTTCCCTGGGTGCTGGGCTGCTGGCTTTCCCCAACACTACGCACTAAGGATGATGATAAAAATGTTGATATGGAGACGGGACCATACGACGTGGCTTCAGGCCCTGTAAAATACAAACCAGATGAATACACTATGATGAATACACAAACAAACACACACACCACACAGCACACCACACACAACACACACACACACACACACACACAAAACACACACACACACACACACACCAATTGAATGCTCAGTAGTGATTGGCTACACGCTCGTTCACAACCAAGAGCCCTTCGTTCATTCCCTGGTGAGCAGAGAACGGAAAGATGGGCGGGGTCTCCTTTAAACCATAGTGTCTCCCTGTCCACCAGCAGTGATGATACTGGTGTTAGCCGGGTTGGGCACTTGTTCATAAGTCTTCGTTTGTGCCCACTCAGCTGCCTCACTTGCTCTACGCTTGGCTGTAGCTCTGATTGTGGCCTGTCACCACATGATTTTCTTCGAAAATACCCTCATTTTGATTCCCACACTAAGTTACATGAGTTGATCAAAAATTAAACCTTTGCTAACTGTAACCTAACGTACCGCGATTTTTGTTGACCAAATATCACAGTGGCTGCCAAACACGCGGGACTTAGGAAGAAGTGTTGCCCGGGTTTGTGTCCTGTCCTCCGTAATCATGGTTTTCGTTTCGGCCGAACAGTAAGAGTAAGCACTAGAAAACACATGAAAAAGTAGATTTGAAGACGGGGTCCTATGATGTAGCTGAGGCCCTGTAAAATACAACTAGATGAAACACACACCATGTGCTAACCACTGGATGCCAACCTTAGTGGCTTGGTGTTTTAAGATTACATTAGAGCGTCACGCCTAATTCTATGGTCGGACGTTTTCGATCCTCGGCGCCCCTTGTTCCGGGGATTTTTCACATGAGAATTTCAGGCGTTTCTGTCTCCCTTTGAGCAAGGGGATGGGTGTGTGGTGTGTGAAGGTTCCAGGATTATCCATAGATCGGTCATAT
>JACEEZ010018168.1:45000-50238 GCA_016584305.1 Chionoecetes opilio
ATATATCTATATATATAGATATAGTATATATATATAGATGTATATATATTATTATATATATAAATTTATATATAGATTTTTTTTTTTAAATCCAAAGGACTGACCAAGAGCCACCAAAAATAAGGTGCACAAAATCCGCTTATTGCCGAGTCCCTATAAGAAGACAGTAAAAGAGGAGACAAATGAGTGTGTGCCAATTTAGTTCGGGAGTGTCTTGTTTACTCTTCTCTTGAAAAGATTTAAGTCCGTAGGAAAGTGGAAATAAAATAGGAAGAGAATTCACAGACTTTAACCAGTGCAAGGGATGTAAGAGTAAACATACTGATTAACTCTTGCATTTGGAAGAATGGACAGACTAGGAATAGAATGAGTATAAAGTCTTGTGCAGCGAGGCCGCGGAAGTGGGGAAGGCATGCAGTTACAGTTTCAGAAGAGCTGTGACTGAAAAAAATCACGGTTAGAAATAATGCAAGAGAAGCACATTCCGGCCGTGATTTTAAAGATTGAAGACAGTCCAATCAGAGGAGGGGGAGTTGAATGAGACGAAAAGCTTTTTGACTCAACCCTGTTTTAGGAGAGCTGTATGAGTGGATCCTCCCCAAACATGGTGAGACATACTCCATACATGGTCCGGATAAGGCCCCCTGTAACAGAGCAGCAACTGGTATGGTAGTCATGGTGGTAGTGTTGGTAGGAGTATGCAGTAGTAGTAGTAGTGGTAGTAATTGTGGTAGTGGTGGCGGTGTTGTAGTATGGTGGTGGGTGGTGGTGGTGGTGGTAGTACTTAGTATTAGTAGTAAAGTAGTAGTAACACTACTACAGTACAGTAAAAAAGTACTGTGTAGTAGTAGTAGTAGTAGAAGAGTGGAAAACTATATATATATATATATATATATATATATATATATATATATATATATATATATATAATATATATATCATATATATATTCATCTATAATAATATCGAAAGTTGTCGCTGTGCCTGTCTGTCTGTGTGTGTTGTGTGGTATAGGTGTTCCGCCCCCCGTGGCCGCAAACGCTCATAATGGCACATTTTTGGAAATCAGGTTGCCGGAGAAGGTCCATAGCCCACTTATGAGAATGATCCGATCACTTTTTTCTTCTTTTTTTTAGCAGCCTATTGGCGAGAATTGTGAAAACAAAGTGGGTTGCGAGATTGAGAAGCCCTTGATGTAGGGTGATGGGCTAATGGTGAGTGAATGGGTTGGGGTGGATTGGGTAATGGGTGTGGGGGTGAGTGAATGGTGTGGTGATGGTTGGGGGTGATGGGTGAAGGGTGAAGGGAATTAGGTGTGGGTTGAATGGGTAATGGGTGAGTGAATGGGTGTGTGGTGATGTGTAATGGGTTAGTGAATGGTTGGGGGGTGATGGGTAATGGGTGAGTGAATGGTGTTGTGGGTGATGGGTAATGGGTGGTGACTGGGTGGTGGGTGATGGGTATGGGTGCGTGAATGGGTGTGTGGATGGGTAATGGTGAGTGAATGGGTGGGGGTGAGTGAATGGGTGGATGGGTGATGTGGTAAATGGGTTGTGTGGTGATGGGTAATGGTGGTGGAATGGGTGGGGGGTGAATGGGTAATTGGGTGGGTGGTGATGGGTAATGGGTGACGTTGAAATGGGTGTTGGTGATGGGTAATGGGTGAGTGGAATGGGTGGTGGGTGATGGGTTAATGGTGAGTGAATGGGTGTGGTGATGTTAATGGTGAGTGAAATGGTGGGGGGTGGATGGGTATGGTGATTGACTGGGTGGGGGGTGATGGGTAATTGGTGGGGGTGATGGGTATGGTTGACTAGTGAACTGGGTGGGTGGTGAGGGTATTGGGTGAGTGAATGGGTGTTTGGTGATGGGTAATGGGTGAGTGAATGGTGGGGGGTGATGGGTAAGGGTGTTGCATGGGGTGTGTGGTGATGGTAATGGGTGAGTGCAATGGGTGGGGGGGTGATGGGTAATGGGTGAGTGATGGGGTGTGTGGTGATGGTAATGGTGAGTGAATGGTGGGGGGTGATGGGATGGGTGAGTGAATGGGTGTGTGGTGGATGGGTAATGGTTGAGTGAATGGGTGGGGGGTGAGTGAATGGTGGGGGGTGATGGGTAATGGTGTGTGGTGATGTGTATGGGTGAGTGAATGGTTGGGGGGTGATGGGTATGGTGTGTGGTGGATGGGTAGTGGGTGAGTGAATGGGTGTGTGGTGATGGGTAATGGGTGAGTGAATGGGTGGGGGTGATGTAATCTGGGTGAGTGAATGGGTGTGGTGATGGGTATGGGTAGTGAATGGTGGTGGTTGATGGGTATGGCCGAGTGGAATGGGTGGGGGGTGATGGGTTTAATGGTGAGGGGTGATGGGTAATGGGGTGCGTGAATGGGTGGGGGGTGATGGGTATTGGGTGAGTGAAATGGGTGTGTGGTGAGGTTAATGGGTGAGTGAATGGTGGGGGGTGATGGGTAGGGGTGATTGAATGGTGTGTGGTGAATGGTAATGGGTGAGTGAATGGGTGGGGGGTGATGGGTAATGGGTGAGTGAATGGGTTGTTGGTGATGTATATGTGCGTGATGGGTGGGGGGTGGCTGGGGTAAAGGGGTGTGTGGGTGCTGGGTATGGTAAGTGAATGGGTGGGGGGTGATGGGTCAACGGGTGGGGGGTGATGGTAAGGTGAGTGAATGGGTGTGTGGTGATGGGTAATGGGTGAGTAATGGGTGGGGGTTGATGGGCAATGTGAGTGAATGGTGTGGTGATGGGTAATGGGTTGAAGTGATGGGTGGGGGTGATGGGTAATGGGTGAGTGAATGGGTGGGGGTGAGGTAATGGTGAGGGGTGATGGTAATGGGTGAGTGAATGGGTGTGGGTGATGGGTATGGGTGGAGTGAATTGGTGTGGGTGTGATGGTAATTGATGGTATGAGTGAAATGGGCTGGGGGGTGAGTGAATGGTGGGGGTGATGGTAAATGGGTGTGTGGTGATGGGTAAGTGGTGAGTGAATGGGTGGGGGGTGTGGGTAATGGGTGAGTTGATGGGTGTGTGGGTGCTGGTAATGTGTGGAGTGAATGGGTTGGGGGGTGAAATGGTAATGGTTGAGTGATGGGTGGGGGGTGATGGGTAATGGTGAGTGAATGGGTTGTGTTGTGATGGTAATGGGTGTGAGGTGAATAGGTTGGGGGGTGATGGGTAATGGGTGAGTGAATGTTGGTGCGGTGATGGGTACTGGGTGAGTGAATGGGTGGGGGGTGATGGGTATGGGTGAGTGAATGGGTGGGGGTGATGGGTAATGGGTGTGTGGTGATGGGTAATGTGAGTGAATGGGTGGGGGGTGATGGGTATTTGGGTGAGTGAATGGTTGGGGGGTGATGGGTAAATGGGTTGAGTGATGGTGTGTGGTGAGGGTAATGGGTGAGGGAATGGGTGGGGGGTAATGGGTGAGTGAATGGGTGGGGGGGTGATTGGTAGTGGGTGAGTGAAATGGGTAGGTGGGTTGTGGGTAATGGGTTGAGTGACTGGGTTGGAGGTGATGTAATGGGTGAGTGAATGGGTGGGGGGGAATACATACATTTCTCCATCCTGATTTCAGGAAAGTTCGAAGGGGCTATCTGGAGAGTGCCATGTTTGGTGGGCCTCGGCCCACCAAAACCGAGGTGGTGGGCCTAAGGCCCACCAATATCCCCCTCAGAAGCTAGCCAGAAAGTCCCGCCCGGGAGGGCAGCTTTGCGGATAGTATATATATATATATCTATATATATAATATATATTATATATATATCTATATATAGATATATATATAATATATATAATATCTATATATATATCTATATATATATATATATATATATAATAGATATATATATATTATATAATATATCATATATAATATATATATATATATATATATATATATATAATATCTATATATATATATAATATATATTATATATATATATATTATATCTATATATATTATATATAATATATATATATATAGTATATATTTATTAATATTATATATTATATATATATATATATATATCTTATATATATATATATATATAGATATGATATATATATATATAATATATATATATCATATATATATATATATATGTTAATATTATGGTGGTATGGTAAGCAAACAAGCAACACACAAAGATTGTAATCAGGTGACCCCAGCAAGACGCTAGTCCTTAGGACAGGTCAATTTGGTTTACAGATATCTCTCCCTTGCGCGAGCGCGCACCCACCCACCTACCACCACCCACAACCCACCCACCCACACCCACCCACACCCCCCCCACACCCACACCCACACCCACACCCACACCCACACCCCACACACACACACAAAACCACACACCCACACACACACACCCACACACCCACCCACACCCCACCCACACCCACCCACACCCACACCCACCCACACCCCCACCACCACCCCACCCACCCACCCCCCACCCCCACCCACCCCCACCCACCCACCCACCCCACCCACCCACCCACCCACATCCCCACCCACCCACCAACACCCACCCAAACACCCACCCACCCAACCACCTACCCACCCACCTAAACCCACCCACCACCCACCACCTACACCCACACCCACCCCCAAACCCCCACCCCCCACACCACCCCCACCACCCCCCCACACCCACCCACCCACCCCCCCCCACCACCCCCCTCACACCACCCCCCCCCCCCCACCCCCCACCACACCCACCCACCCACCCCCCACCCCCCACCACCCCCCCCCCCATCCACCCCCCCCCCCACCATCCGCCCTCCCACCACCATGACCCCCACGCACTACCCCCCACCCTCCACCCACACACACACACACAGGTTACATGTGTGTTTGTGTGTGTAGTGTGTTGGTTTGTTTGTGAGTGTATGTGTGTGTGGGGTGCTGTGTGTGTGTGTGAGAGTGCGTGTGTGTGTGTGTGTGTTGTGTGTGTTTGTGTGTGTGTGGTGTGTGTGTGTGGGGTGTGTGTGTGTGTGTATATATATATATATTTATATATATAATTATATATATATATTTATATATATATATATATTTATTTTATATATATATATATATATATATATATAATATATATATATTATATATATATAATATATATATATATATATTTTATATTATATATATATTATATATATATATATTTTTTTTTTATATATTTTTTATTAAAAAAAAATTTATATATATTATATTTTATATATTTTA
>JACEEZ010018170.1:0-5000 GCA_016584305.1 Chionoecetes opilio
TATTTTTTTTCATTTCACATAGTAGTCTCAGCGGCCCTGCGTGACACACATACACACATACAACAGTACACGTGCACGCCCTTTCCCTGCCCTGCCTTGCGTGTGTTATATCCCTATCCCTCTATTTATCCTTCTACTCCTTCATCCACTTCTTATGGCGCCACATCTCATTCTCTATATCCTTTTTCTCCCCCTTCATCTTCGCTTTTTTATCTTCATGTTTTTCCTCCTACTGCAACTTCTCCTCCAACTTCTCTTTCTCTTCCAACTCCTTCAATTCCTCTTTTTCCTCCAACTCCTCTTCCTCCAACTCCTCTTTCTCCTCCAACTCCTCTTTCTCCTCCAACCCCCTCCTCCTCCTCCTCCTCCAATTCCTCCTCCCCCAATTCCTCCTCTTCCTCCTCCTCCTCTTCCTCCTCCTCACTCCTTCCTTATCCCTTTTCTTTCTCATTCACTCCTCTACGTATCGATTACAAACGCTGCCTTACGTTCTATCCAAGCCAGTCATAATCATACTAACTTAGATTGACGCTCACACCCAGGGAACCCGAGACGCTCTCCTGGTAACCCCTCACGCAAGCTTACAAAAATATTAACGCCTTCACGCCCAGATCTTCCTTTTTGCTATAAAAAAAATCATATGTTGTTAGCCCTAAAATCACGAAAAGTAACTGAATATACCAAATTAGTTAGTCGTCAAGGATACTAAACAGGTTATATGTATAAAATATTGCTTATATTCACTAAAAATCGTCTAATGGTGCCCAAATTACAATGAAAATTACGTTCTGGGCCTCAATGGGTTAAGAAACTGTTCTACACGACTGCCAGAATCATAGTTTTGAAGCGTAATGAATAAATGGCAAATGTAAATTCCGAAACGCCCGCTATCGTAAGTATCACAAAGAGTTACATCAATGTCAGAGATAAATATTTACTATCTGAAATTGGTATGCCAGGCTACACGACTTTTTATGAAACGTCGCATACATAAACCCGGTGGAGGAGTCCTGTTTTACATTAAAGATAACTTGCAGGCAATCGAAATGAACAAAGTAAATTATGATATGACTCAGTTTACGTGCATTTTATATAACTAAACGGAATTTTTTTTACTCCTGGTGCAATCTATCGTAAACTACAGTTATTTATTGATATCATTTTCTACGGTAAAGTATTCGATATCGTCCTGAATCAAATGTGGAAGTGGACTGCCTCCTGTATGGCCAGATTAAGTCAATTGTCAAAAATAGTCATGACACATTTATATGCGGAGATTAAAACCTTTCCTATCGCTTTGTTGCAGGGGGGAGGGGTGGGTGGGGGAGGAGCCTTGTTCTATGCTGTCCTGTTTTCTTACATGTAGTTTGATAGTAGTATTACGTAGCTCAGCAGATTCCCTTGTTATAGACCGACGGGTGTCTTGGTATCTGTTTTTCCTGTGTATTCCTATATAATCCTCCTCCTCCTCCTCCTCCTCCTCCTTCTCCTTCTCCTTCTCCTTCTCCTTCTCCTCCTCCTCCTCCTCCTCCTCCTCCTCCTCCTCCTCCTCAGGTCCATCTAGGCCACAGCTCTTTCTTTGCCTTACGCTGCTGTTGTCCCACAAAAGTTTATCCAGCAATAATTTCCAAAAACTTTTAATCCAATTTGGGTTTTGCCACCGCGCCTTGGGGTCGAAGAAGTTAGTGAGCCTTCAGAGTACATCAAGGAGGGGCGGGGAAAGAGGGGGGGGGGGCGGAGGGGGGCGGGGGGCGTGATGCTGGGTACGCCACGCCCTCGCAGAGCAGGTATACGCTACGCCTGAACCCTGAGACCCTGGTGCAACCCTTACTTTGGAGGAGGAGGAGGAGGAGGAGGAGGAGGAGGAGGAGGAGGAGGAGGAGGAGGAGGAGGAAACTTAACTTAACTTAATTTACTTTTATACCGAGAACATGTTTTTTAAAAGTCAAAGTCAAAGTAAAAAATATTGATTTGCCCAACTATAAACCGAAGAAAATTAATATATCCCAACATCTAGGCAGAGCTCTTTTAACTCCTTCACGCCCAGATCTTTCCTTTGCTATAAAAAATCGTATGTTGTTAGCCATAAAATTACGAAAAGTAACTGAATATACCAAATTAGTTAGTCGACAAGGATACTAAACAGGTCATATCTATAAAATATTGCTTATAGTCACTAAAAGTCGTCTAATGGTATACCCAAATTACAATGGAAATTACGCTCTAGGTTTCAAGGGGTTAATGGTACCGAAACCACGTTTGCGCCCCCTTCCCCACCACCCAGCAACCTTCACCCCATTCGTCCTGCTCACCGGTGCAACCTTCGCCCTAACTTGACCCACGAAGGAACACACCCAACGCAAACTTACGTCCTTTGTGACCCAATAATGCCAGCTGGGTCCGCGTCACGCCACGCCTCGTCATGCTATACTGTCCCGCCTGAGCTAAACTTCTTTCCGCCAAACTTTCCATTGGAGAGGTGGTAGCAGAGTGGTTAGCGTCTCCGAGTGGCGTTCTCGGTGACCCGAGTTCGATCCCGAGTGAGAACCATAAATCCACTTAAAATCTTTCTGGAACCGTCGAGTGGCCTAAGGACACCCACATGCCCTGCTCATTAACTCTGCCTTGGATGGCGAGTGCATCGGAGGACACAGGGTGGCGGCATGAACCTCTAATCACAGGCGTCACTATAAAAATCCTGCCTGCGCCACCACGGGCGAGGGCCAACCATCACAGCCCTCAAGTGAACCTCCAGGGCCTACCATCCGAGCCTTAGAAGTCACTGCCTACAGGCGCTATAGGCACAAATGTAAGAAAAAAAACATTGTGTACTACCGCTATGCTGGGCCACGCTGCATAATACCAAGCGTCACACCGAGCCGCGCTTCTTAATACCAAGCGTCACACCGAGCCGCGCTTCTTAATACCAAGCGTCACACCGAGCCGCGCTTCTTAATACCAAGCGTCACACGAGCCGCGCTTCTAATACCAAGCGTCACACCGAGCCGCGCTTCTTAATACCAAGCGTCACACCGAGCCGCGCTTCTTAATACCAAGCGTCACACCGAGCCGCGCTTCTTAATACCAAGCGTCACACCGAGCCGCGCTTCTTAATACCAAGCGTCACACCGAGCCGCGCTTCTTAATACCAAGCGCCACACGGACTCGCACCACACCACACTCCAACCTTCGCTCACACCTATTACCCAACACTGTAGCACACACACTCGCCCCTCCCCCACCCAACACTTACACCTGCGAGGCTACCTAGACACTATAAAGCCAGATAAGATCCGCATTAAATTTTGGCTTAATGTTAGGGGGGAAGTGTGTCTGGCAAAAATCCGGCGCGTGGCAGAGAGTCGGGGCAGGAATTGAAACTCTTGGGAACTATATAGCCGCGTTTGAATTACTCCACGTGACAGGATATTCTCTCTTCCCACGCCACGCCACGCCACGCCACGCCACGCCACTCCACTCTAAGTCTTCCTCGACGCCCCTCTCATGAGCTACCTAAAGAGTGCATTGGTGTAGTTCATTGTGTTGAACTTTGAAGAAAAAGCTAATATTGTTGTGGTACAGTTAAGCTTTGGAGAAATATATAAAATTTGAAACAAAACTTCGATATTTGTTGTGATTCCTATAGTGAAAGCTTTGGGAAAATGTATCTAAATCATTTTTAACTTGACGTTTTGTAGACAGATAACCCTATATATATTTTTTTTAACACTAAATGAATTAATGTCGTTTTCAAAAGCGAGAGGAATTGATATAAGAATGAACAAAACTAATTTGATACAGTGAAAGTATTGAAAAAGTTGGCTGTGTGCGTGGATGAAAAGATTAAATGGTTTCTGTTTTTTTCTCTATGAATTCTGTTTCTATCTTCCTTCCTTCCTTCCTTCCTTCCTTCCTTCCTTCCTTCTGTTCTTTTCTCTCTATGAATTCTGTTTCTATCTTCCTTCCTTCCTTCCTTCCTTCCTTCCTTCTGTTCTTTTCTCTCTATGAATTCTGTTTCTATCTTCCTTCCTTCCTTCCTTCCTTCCTTCCTTCTGTTCTTTTCTCTCTATGACTTCTCTTTCTATCTTTCTTTCTCTCCTCTCTCTCTTCCTTCCTTCCTTCCTTCCCTTCTGTTCTTTTCTCTCTATGACTTCTCTTTCTTTCTTTATTTCTTTGCTGTCTCTCTCTTCCTTCCTTCCTTCCTTCCCTCCTTCCTTCTGTTCTTTTCTCTCTATGAATTCTGTTTCTATCTTTCTTTCTCTCCTCTCTCTCTTCCTTCCTTCCTTCCTTCTTTGTTCTTCTCTCTATGACTTCTCTATCTTTCTTTCTCTCCTCTCTCTCTTCCTTCCTTCCTTCTGTTCTGTTCTCTCTATGAATTCTGTTTCTATCTTTCTTTCTCTCCTCTCTCTCCCCCTTCTTCTTCTTCTTCTTCTTCCTTCCTTCCTTCTGTTCTTTTCTCTCTATACTTCCTTCCTTTCCTTCCTCTCTCTTTCCTTCCTTCCTTCCTCCTTCTGTTCTTTTCTCTCTATGACTTCTCTTTCTATGTTTCCTTCTCTTTTCTTTATCTTCCTATCACTGTCCCTTCTGCTTAATAGTCCTATGCATTTTCTTAGACTCTATACTGGCAGTCGCTAAAAGATTGTTGCCAAGTTCCTTTTCTTACCCAAGGCCACTCTCCTCCTCCTCCTCCTTTCTTCCATCCTCTTCCTTTTCCTCCTCCTCCTCCTCCTTTCCTCCTCCTTCCTCCTCCTCCTCCTCTCCTCTCCTCCTCTCCTCCTCCCCCTCCCCCCTCCTCCTCCTCCTCCTCCTCCTCCTCCTCCTCCTCCTCCTCCTCCTCCTCCTCCTTCCCTCCCCTCCTGTCTGCAGAAAACACTTACTCTTCCGGACACAGTTGGAGGACAAGTGTCTCAGGGTGTGTGTGTGTGTGTGTGTGTGTTGTGTTTTGTGTGTGTGTGTGTGTGTGTGTGTGTGTGTGTGTTGTGTGTGTGTGTGGGGTGTGT
>JACEEZ010018170.1:7500-10000 GCA_016584305.1 Chionoecetes opilio
AAACATACTCTAAAGTACTAAAACTAGAAAAAAAGGCAAAAAAAAAAAATTTGAGTTGGACAGTTTATGCAAAGTATTTATCTAGTATGTTCTTAACCCCTTGAGACCCAGAACGTAATTTCCTTTGTAATTTGGGTACCATTAGACGATTTTTAGTGAATATAAGCAACATTTTAAAGATATTACCTGTTTAGTGTCCTTGTCCACTAACTAATTTGGTATATATAATTACTTTTCGTAATTCTATGGCTAACAACAAACGATTTTATATAGCAACGGAAAGATCTGGGCGTGAAAGGGTTAAACGCCTCAACCGTGTTACTATTAACTACTTGTGCTGGAAGAGAGTTACAAATATTAACAACTCTGGACATGGCACGGCTACTATTGCATGATGGGTAGGTAGGGAAAACTAGGGTAAATGCTGAGCTCATAATTTTCATGACTAGTTAGTTTCACCTGACAAAAATGATGAAGAACCTAATTATCATTGTTGTACAGTAAACCCTCGCTTTTACGGACCTCTATATAACGAATTTCAACTTTAACAAATTTTTTTCTGCCAGTCCGGTATATGCGGGGATTTACTGAATAAGTTCGATAAATACGGGGTTTGGTTCAGAGAAATTCCATGAGTCACCTTTGTATATGGGGGAGTTGTCGGAAATAAAGTTTCAAGAAAATAAAGTGTTCCAAATAAGTGTTCACAATAAAAGTGTTCCAACATAAAAGTGTTCACAACTTAAAAGTGTTCAACAAAATAAAGTGTTCAGCAAAATACGGAACAAAATAAAAGTGTTCAACAAAATAAAGTGTTCAACAAAATAAAAGGACAAAATGTTCAACAAATAAAAGTGTTCAACAAAATAAAAGTGTTCAAAAAAATAAAAGTGTTCAACAAAATAAGTGTTCAACAAAATAAAAGTGTTCAACAAAATAAAGTGTTCAACAAAATAAAAGTGTTCAACAAAATAAAAGTGTTCAACAAAATAAAGTGTTCAACAAAATAAGTGTTCAACAAAATAAAAGTGTTCAACAAAATAAAGTGTTCAACAAAATAAAAGTGTTCAACAAAATAAAAGTGTTCAACAAAATAAAAGTGTTCAACAAAATAAAAGTGTTCAACAAAATAAAAGTGTTCAACAAAATAAAAGTGTTCAACAAAATAAAAGTGTTCAACAAAATAAAAGTGTTCAACAAACAAAAGTGTCAAAATAAGTGTTCAACAAAATAAAAGTGTTCAACAAAATAAAAGTGTTCAACAAAATAAAAATGTTCAACAAAATAAAAGTGTTCAACAAAATAAAAGTGTTCAACAAAATAAAAGTGTTCAACAAAATAAAAGTGTACAACCCTTGCCCTGGATTTCTCTGCCCATCATGCACCATTAACAACTCTATAAAAGAAATAATGGTTTGCTTCATGTGGCCGAAATCGTTTACCAATGATTTGTCTCCATTACTACGAGTTTTGGTTGTCTGATCAAATTCAAATAGTCGCTGATGTTGATATAATTGAAGCCATTAAACGTTTTGAACAGCTCTGTGAAGTGTCTTAAGGAGGCTGAGAAGGAGGGGGAAGGGAGGAGGAGGAGAGGAGGAGGAGGAGGAGGAGGAGGAGGAGGAGGAGGAGGAGGAATCCAGGCAAGAGTGACGCCTTCATTCATCTTTTCGTTGAAAGAGATTAAAAAAAGGAAACTTGCAGGAAAACACGACTTGAACACACACACACACACACACACACACACACACACACACACACACACACACACACACACACACACACACACACACACACACACACACACAGACACGTACGTTTGAACTTGAACTTGAACACACACACACACACATCTGTTTCCCACATCCATTACTTACTGGCCTGATTGGACGACCGTGTGGTTTTGTGTGGTGTTGTGTGTGTGTGTGGTGTGTTGTTTGGATGTGTGATGGTGTGACGTGTTTGTGTGTGTGTGTTGTGTTGTGTGTGTGTGTGTGTGTGGTGTGTGTGTGTGTGTGTGTGGTGTGTGTGTGTGTGTGGTGGGAGGAGAGAGTGTGTGTGTGTGTGTGTGTGTGTGTGTGTGTGTGTGTGTGTGTGTTGTGTGTGTGTGTGTGTGTGTGTGTGTGTGTGTGTGTGTGAGAGTGTGTGTGTGTGTGTGTGTGTGTGAAAGACAGTGTCAACTTTCGTGAACGCTGCAACAACACTCAATAGTTTTTACAGCATTGATAGAGAAGAAGGTGATGTATAGTAAAAGGTTAGAAGACAGAATCATGTGTTTACTAAAATACTTGAGGCTCAAAAAAGTGTGTACAAGAATAGCACAGAGAGAGAGAGAGAGAGGAGAGTAGTAATAGAGAGATAGAGAGAGTAGAGATAAGACGAGATGCTAGATAGAGCGGAGTGAGAGGAGTAACGTTAGAGCAAGATAAGATAGAGAGAACGAAGAGCTAAAATATTTTGTGATTCATAGATATTGAAAGCTAATGAAGCAATGTGTGAA
>JACEEZ010018170.1:15000-45000 GCA_016584305.1 Chionoecetes opilio
AAAATGCTGCACAGGAAGAGAATAAATGTGAAAAAATGCTGCACTAAAAGAGAAAAAATGTGAAAAAATGCTGCACTAAAAGAGAATAAATGTGAAAAAATGCTACACTAAAAGAGAAAAATGTGAAAAAATGCTGCACTAAGAGAAAAAAATTGAAAAATGCTGCACTAAAAGAGAAAATTGTGAAAATGCTGCACTAAAAGAGAAAAAATGTGAAAAAGCTGCACTAAAAAAAAAAATGTGAAAAAATGCTGCACTAAAAGAGAAAAAATGTGAAAAAATGCTGCACTAAAAGAGAAAAAATGTGAAAAAATGCAGCACTAAAAGAGAAAAAATGTGAAAAAATGCTGCACTAAAAGAGAAAAAATGTGAAAAAATGCTACACTAAAAGAGAAAAAATGTGAAAAAATGCTACACAGAAAGAGAATAAATGATAAAAAAAAATGATGCACTAAAAGAGAAAAAATGTGAAAAAATGCTGCACTAAAAGAGAAAAAATGTGAAAAAATGCTGCACAGAAAGGGAACAAATATGAATAAATGCTGCACTAAAAGAGAACAAATGTGAAAAAATGCTGCACAGAAAGAGAACAAATGTGAAAAAATGCTACACGGAAAGAGAATAAATGAAAAAAAAAAAAAAAAAAGCTACACTAAAAGGTAAAACAATGGTAAAAATTGGGAAAAACATTACAGAAAAAGAGAAAAATGGGATAAAAATGAAACAAAAAAAGAAGAAAAAATGAAAAAATGCTACAGAAAAAGAGAAAAAATGGTAAAAATGCTACAGAAAAAGAGAAAAAATGGTAAAAATGCTACAGAAAAAGAGAAAAAATGAAAAAATGCTACAAATAAAGATAAAAAATGAAAAAAATGCTACAAATAAAGATAAAAAATGGAAAAAATGCTACAAATAAAGATAAATGAAAAAAATGCTACAGATAAAGAAAAAAATGGAAAAAATGCTACAGATAAAGATAAAAAATGGTAAAAATGCTACAGATAAAGATAAAAAATGGAAAAAATGCTACAGATAAAGATAAAAAATGAAAAAAATGCTACAAATAAAGATAAAAGGAAAAAATGCTACAAATAAAGATAAAAAATGGAAAAAATGCTACAGATAAAGAGAAAAACTGTTAAAAAATGGGAAAAACATTACATAAAAAGATAAAAATGGACTAAAAATGCTACACTGAAAGAAAAAGATGTGAGAAAATATGCTACACAGAAAGATAAGAAAACAATAAATGGCCACGTCAGGAAACACGACTGACACACAACGTCAGGAAACAAGACTGACACAGCAGAGAGATCAAGGAAGAAGGCGAAAGAAACAAATTACAAGAAAAACACATCAAACTTTCAAACAGACAAACAAACGAACCTCAAACTTTGCTCAGAGTTGCCAAATGGCTGGTCAATAAGGAGCAAGATAGACCACACGAGTGACCTTGGGACCAACCTCGGACTCTGACCTTTTTTGCCCTCTCTTGCCCTTACTTCACCCTTCTTTCTTTCGCTCTTTCTTTCTTTGTTATTTTTCTTCTTCTTTACTCATTTACTTACTTATTGACCTTTCTTTTGACTTCTCTTACCCTTACTTCACCCTTCTTTCGTCCTTGCTTTCTTTCTTTCTTTCTTTCTTTCTTTCTTTTCTTTACTTACTTACTTATTTATTTACTTATTGACCTTTCTTTTGACCTCTCATACCCTTACTACATACATACTACACCCTTCTTCTGTTCTTCTTTTTCTGATACCCCTTACTAAGACAAATACAACCTTCTTTCGTTCCGTCTTTCTTTCCTGTCCTTATCGTCCTTCCTTTTCGTTCCTTTCCTTTCTTTCTTATTCTTTTCTCTTTCTTTTCTTCTTCTTTCTTCCTTTCTTTCTTTTCTTTTCTTCCTTTTCTTTCTTTTCTTCTTTCTTTCTTTCTTCTTCTTTACTTACGTACTTACTTACTTATTTACTTATTGACCTTTCTTTTGACCTCTCTTGCCCTTACTTCACCCTTCCTTCTTTCTTACGTCCTTCCTTTCTATCTTTTCTCTCTTCTTTATTTTCTTACGTACTTATTTACTTACTTACTTACTGACCTCTCTTTTGACCTCTTGACCTCACTAAACCCTTGTCTCGTGACCTTCCATCGCCTACCACGTATGAGTCACCCTATGGACCCTACTTAGGCTTATATATAGGGCAAGAATGTCTATAGGGTAGTTGATGTAGGAGAGGGGCTGTTGATGAAGCAGTGAACAGTTGGTGAAGGAAGGAAAGGGAAGGAAAGGGAGGGGAAGGGAAGGGGAGGAGAGGGGAAGGAAGGGAAGGGAAGGGAAGGGAAGGGGAGGGGAGGGGAGGGGAGGGGAGGGGAGGGGAGTAGAGGGAGAGGGAGGGGAGGGAAGGAAAGGGAATGGAAGGGTAGTGAAGGGAGGGGAAGGAAAGGAAAGGGAAGGGAAGGGAAGGGGAAGGAAGGGAAAAGAGAAAGGTAAGGAAGGGAAGTAGAAGGGGAGGGAGGGGGGGGGGGGAAGGGAGAGAAGGGAAGGGTAGGGAAGGAAGGGGAAGGGTAGGGAAGGGAAGGGAAGGGAAGGGAAGGGAAGGGAAGGGAAGGGAAAGGAAAGGAAAGGAAAGGAAGGGAAAGGAAAGAAAGGGAAGGGAAGGAAAGGGAAAGAAAGGAAAGGAAAGGAAAGGGAAGGGAAGTGGATCAAGGGAAGTATTAAAGGAATGTAGATTGAGAGAAATGTTATGTTGGTAGAGGATGAGGAATAAGGTTTGAGAATGCTACAATAAGAGGGGCATGGATGGGAAGGTGTTAGATGACGGGGAGATAGAAGGGGGAAGGGAAAGTGGTACAGGAGGAAGAATGACGAGGAAGAATGAAAGGCTGAAATGACTCTACGTATGTGCGATGAAAATAATTGAGGGAGAGAAAAAAAGAGAGAAAGATATGGTAAATAAATAATAGAGAGAGAGAGAGAGAGAGAGAGAGAGAGAGAGAGAGAGAGAGAGAGAGAGAGAGAGAGAGAGAGAGAGAGAGAGAGAGAGAGAGAGAGAGTCCTAAGTGATATATCTAATTTTGTATTATTTTGATCTTTCACAGATGACCGTGATGACATAATTGACTGGCGAGGCTGTGAGTATTATTATTAATGTTCCTATTATTATTATTATTATTATTATTATTATTATTATTATTATTATTATTATTATTATTATTATTATTATTATTATTATTATTATTATCATCATCATTATTGTTATTGATTATAACTAAAAATAATAATTTATGTAATCAAATGATTATATTAATTATATTCATTATAATTATAATAATAATTATTAAAAATAGTTACTGGTATATTATTGATGTATGCTTCCCCTTCTTTCTGATATTGCATTGTCATGTTTATATAACTGTACCTTCAAGAGGAGGAGGAGGAGGAGGAGGAAACAAGTTTTTTTTTTCTCTCTCTCTCTCTCTTTCTCTTTGTCCCTTATGACCTATTTTGTCTCCTATTCTTTTTCTCTTTTTTTTCTTTTACTCTCCTCTCTCGTCTCTCGTCTCTTCTCTCTCTCTCTCTCGCTCTCTTCTCTCTTCTCTCTCTCTCTCTTCCTCTCGCTCTCTCTCTCTCTCTCTCGTCCTCCTCTCATCTCTCTCTCTCTCTCTCTCTCTCCTCTCTCCTCTCTCCCCGCTCTCCTCCCTCTCTCTCTCTCTCTCTCTCTCTCAATCTCTCTCTCTCTCTCTCGTCTCTCCTCTCTCCCTCTCTCTCTCTTGCCCCTCACCTCCCCTCATCCAATCTATAAACGAGTATAACTTTATTTGATTTGCTTTTCCCATGCATGGCATACACACACACACCAACACACCACGCACACGCACCAACACACACACACACACACACACACAAACACACACCACATCACACACACACACACACAACACATTTCCCGCTGTACTGTCACAACCCAATCTTACAAAATGCACAAATATTTTGGAGGACAGAAGAGCGAGTGAAAAGGGAAAATAGAGAGAAAAAGGGGAGAGACGCCACGGAGGGAGGAGGAGGAGGAGGAGGAGGTGAGAGGAGGAAGGAGGAGGAGGAGGAGGAGGAGGAGGGAGTGAGGAGGAGAGGAGGATGAGGAGGAGACGGAGTAGCAGGAGGAGGAGGAGGAGGAGGAAGGCGGAAGGAATGGGATAGGCAGAAAGAAACAGAAGGGTGGGAGAAAGACGTGAACAAATACAGAAATGCCGGGAAGGTAAATACAAACCAGACGTAGTGGGGAGTAAGTATGAAATATGATTCTAGGGCCAAAGAGAGAGAGAGAGAGAGAGGTAGAGAGGGAGAGAGAGAGAGAGGAGAGAGAGAGAGAGAGGAGAGAGAGAGAAGATAGAGAGAGAAGAGAGAGAGAGAGAGAGATTGTGTTTCTGGTGCTCTCTCTCTCTCTCACTGTTATAGTATCTCTCTCTCTCTCTCTCTCTCTCCTCTCCTTCTCACTCTCTCTCTCTTCACCTCAATACGGAGCAAAAGGTTCGTACTCCAACTTCCTTGCCCTCCCCTCCTTCCCTCCTAGCTCCTCACAACCCTCTCTCCTTATATTGTTCTGTCACACCCTTCTTCCCCCTCCTCCTCCTCCTCCTCCTCTCCTCTCTCCTCCTCCTCCTCCTCCTCCTCTCCTCCTCCTCCTCTCCTCCTCCTCTCCTCTTCCTCCTCCAACACCAAATTAGGCGGTAAAGCATATACTAGAGAAACTGCGAACTCATACAAAGTGATCTCGACAAACTATCATGTTGGACTGATAATGGCTATTAAAATGTCATTCCGATACATGTAAAGTAATGCATATAGGCAACGATAACCTCAAATATACTATCAAATGCAAATAAAATCGTTTAACGGAAGTACAGCAGGAAAAAGGATCTAGGTTGTCATCATCAGTAATATCTGAAAACCAGTTCGCATTGGCCTAGCTGCCAGAAAAGGCAAATATGATGTTGGACTTTATTAAACGTAACTTTGACCTAAAACTCCGAAGTAATGAGAACACAATTTAGACACGTCCTTGGTTAGGCCGCACGTGGATCTGCCGTTTTCAATTCCTGTCGCCCTGTTTCCGTAAAAGATCCAGCCAATTGGAATCAGTGGCAAAGAGAAGAGCAACCAAACAAATTCATCTCTCGAATTCACTCTTATGAAGAGAGACTGCTGAAACTTAATATGTTTTTCCTTAAATATCGTGAATCCGTGGGAACTTGATAGAAACCTTAAAGATCCTAAAAAGGTTTTGATGTCATTAAATCAGAGAACGCTATTCGAGGTCTTTCACTCAGTGACACAGAATATTGTTTAAAACTAAACGGTCAACGTTGCATCACCGATCTCCTAAAATTATTTCAATGTTTTAGAGTCGTGTGGATCGATTGGAACAATTACCAGCAAATGTTGTCGGAGCCAACAACAATAACTACATCAAAAACAGACTTGACGCGCACTTAAAGTAAAATGGTATTGATAGTGCGAATTCGTATCTATTCCCCCGTATCGATTAGTTGTAGTGGTAGTGGTAGTTTGTAGTTAGTATTTTTCATATCCTATCATTCTGCACTATGAAACTTCTCCTGTCCTATCCTCTTTGGACATGGTATCATTTTCCAACTTTTTCTTACAAGGAGTTGTGTAGTTAGTATGTAGTGCAGCAGATACCCTCGCTATGGGCCAATAGGTTCTCTGGTGTCTGTTACTACTCCTTGTTCTCCTATGTAAATCCTCCTCCTCCTCCTCCTCCTCCTCCTCCTCTCCTCCTCCTCCTCTCCTCTTCCTTGTCTTCCCTCTTTCCATGGAGTCCTGCAGCTGTTTAGGGTTTTTTAATTGGGTTTTGACTTCTGTCTTAATATGGACTCACACCCATCACCAGTGTGTGTGTATGTGTGGGTGGTGTGTGTGTGTGGTGTTTGTTTGTGTGTGTGTGTGTGCGTGTGTGGGTGTGTGTGTGTGTGTTGTGTGGTGTGTGTGTGTGTGTGTGTGTGTGTGTGTGTGTGAGAGAGAGAGAGAGATAGAGAGAGAAGAGAGAGAGAGAGAGAGAGAGAAGAGAGAGAGATAGTGAGAGAGAGAGAGAGCATGCTAGATTGTACTCCACTCTAGTATAAAGCTTATAGCTCTCCTCTCTCTCTCTCTCTCTTCTCTCTCTCTCTCGTCTCTCTCTCTCTCTCTCTCTCTCTCGGTCGTCTCTCTCTCTCTCAAGTTCTCTCCCTCATCTCTCTTCTCTCTCATCTCTCTCTTCTCTCTCTCTTCTCTCCTCTCTCTCCTCTCTCTCTCTTTTCTTAGACTTTCTTAATTTACAACTTCTCATGTTACATGTTGATCAAGAGACACATTCTTTGACCTATATTATGTACCTTTCTTTTCTACTTCTCGCATCCATTCCCTACCCTTCCTTCCCTTCCCGTTCCCTTCATCCATTCCCTACCTTCCCTTCCCTTCCCTTCCCTTCCCTTCCTTCCCTTCCCTTACCATCCCTTTTCCTTTCCCTTCCTTCCTTCCCCTTCCCTCCCTTCCCTTCCCTTCCTTACCATCCCCTTCCCTTCCCTTCCCTTCCCTTCCCTTCCTTTCCGCTTCCCTTCCCTTACCACTCCCTTCCTCTCTTCCCTTCCTGTCCTCCCTTTTCCGTCATCCCCTCCCTTTCCCTTCCCTTCCCTTACCATCCTTCCCTTCCCTTCCCTTCCTTCCCTTCCCTTCCTTCCCTTCCTTCCTTACATCCCTTGCCCGTCCTTCCCTTCCCTGTCTGCCCTTTCCTTCTCCCCTCCCCTCCCTTTCCCTTCCCATTCTTCCCTTACCATCCCTTCCCTTCCCTTCCCTTCCCCTTCCTTCCCTTCCCTTTCCCTTCCCTTCCCTCACTGCCCTCCCCTTTCCCTTCATGCCCTCTTCCCATCCTCTCCCCTGTCCTTTCCCCCCTCTCTCCCTCTCTTACCTTCCCCTTCATGTCCCTCTTCCATGTTCTCCCCTTTTCCCTTCATCCCCTTTCCCCCTCCCCCCTCTCCCCTTTTTCTACCCTTCCTTTCCCGTACCCTTTTCCCTTCTTCTTCCTTCTCTCTCTCTATCACACCGTCTCATTCAACGCATTTATTATCCTTTACCCCTCCTCCTCCTCCTCTCCCCTCCCTCCTCCTTCCTCCTCCTCCTCCTCCTCCTCCTCCTCCTCTTCCTCCTATTCTTCTTCATCGTTTCTTGTTTTCATCTTGTTTCCATATAAATATAAAGTAAAGTAATAAAGTAGGATAAAGGGTTGTAAAGTAAGGGCCAACTTTCCCAATTTGTAACCTAATTTAAATGGTTTCAGAGAGAGAGAAGAGAGAGGAGCGAAGAGAGCGAGAGAGGAGAGAGAGAGAAGAGAGAGAGTTCTAGAGAAAGAGACTGGTTTTTTTTGCCTCAGAAAGAGAAGCTGAGAGTTTCGGGAGAGTGGATATTTCGCCTCTCTCTCTCTCTCTCTCTCTCTCTCTCTCTCCTCTCGTCTCTCTCTCTCCTCTCTCTCTCTCCTCTCTCTCAATCTCTCTCTCATCTCTCTCTCTCGCTCTGTCTCTCTCTCTCTCTCTCTCTCTCTCCCTCTCTCTCATCTCTCCTCTCTCATCTCTCTCCTCGTCTCTCCTCTCTCCTCTCTCTCTCTCTCTCTCTCTCTATATATATAATATATATAGATATATAATACTATATATATTATCCTCTGACCTGTCTTTCCCCTCCCACTGTGACCTTTTCTCTCAGTCTCTATAACACAGCCCTCCTCACCTCCTCCCTTTCCCCTCCCTTTTTCCCCTCCCCTTCTCACTCTTGACACACCTACTGCTAAAATCGTATAGAAAAAATCCTGATTTTTTTTTTTAATGCCCACACACTCATACGTGCACCGAGTCTATGTCTGAGCGGGTGGTATCCTTATGGTGTGACGTCACGGGCGATCCCCAGGCCTTGTCTCTCGTGGTCTCCGCTCATACCCTCTCTCCCTCCTCCTCCTCCTCCTCCTCCTCCTCTCCTCCTCCTCCTCCTCCTCCTCCTCCTCCTCCTCCTCCTCATCCTCCTATGTGACCACCATCGGGACTTTAGGGTACCAGGGGTCACTCTACGGGGGCCTTAATGTGTACGGCGTCCTACATGGAAGTACACAATCGCAGTGGATTGAACGGAGCTGGGGCCTGTTGACGTGGCTGCCTCCTAAGAAAAAGAAGCGCAGCAAGGCTGCCGCAACCAACCTTGAACCTCCCACTGTGTTCCCACCTTACAACCCATAAACATGACCCGACTATCAGCACTAAACTCCCCCCACAAACATATAGTAGTTAGCCATAGATTACAGCTTTCAACTTTCCTCAACAATTCCATGCAGTTTTTCTATACTCCATGGTATCACTTCAGTTCCGCCAGCTTCGGCTGGAGGGATGGTGGGTGGGGAGGAGCCTTCTACTTTTCCTTCCTTCTCCTTATTATCTAGTTAGTGTAGTGTAGTTTAATCAAACAGCCATGTAAGGGCCTATTGGTCTGTGGCTGTTTGTGTTTCCTTTGTAATCCTTTGTAATCCTTTGTAATCCTTTATGTACTCTTCCTCTCTTCCCTCAAAACCTCTCCCATCTCCCTCTTCTCATCCTCCTCTAACTACACATACACTCTACTCATGCCACATTGCGAACATCTTCTTTTCTCTTCTTTTTTCTCTCCCTCTCTGTTTCTCTCTCTTTCATCCTTTCATCTTCATCTTCCTCCTCTCCCCTCCTCTCCCTGCCTCTCCCTGCCTCTCCCTCTTCCGCCTACTCTTCCTCCTCTCCCTTCCTCCCTCCTCCACCTCCTCTCCCTACCTCTCCCTGCCTCTCCCTCGGCCTGACAGGACAAGTGTCATGCAGAAAGCTTGACCCAGCCGCGCAAATAATGGAGTGTTATCCTAGGTCAGTGTAGAAGGCAGGAGGACAGAGAAGGGAAGAACACAAAGGAATACAAAGGAAGAGCAAACAGTCTACCTATCTGTTGGTACTAACGAGATAAAAATACACTATCTAACCTAATGTGAATGCTAAAGGGCAACAAAGGATACTGAGATAAGACTAGGACAAAGGATAATAAATGTGAAGGCTCCTCCCCCTCCTCCAATCATTTCCCAATCCATGAAAAAAACCTAGCAAAAAAAAAAAGGGGGGGGGGGGGCAGGACAATAGCAACCTAAAAAAGGATACATTTCATTGATACAGGAAATTCTTACACAGTGAATGATGATATGTCAGTTCCGATTAAAATTATATATGTCGATTAGTATGTCGATTAAATCCTTCACGCCCAGATCTTTCCTTGGCTATAAAAATTGGTCTGTTGTCGAACCATAAAATTACGAAAACTCACTGAATATACCAAATTAGTTAGTGGACAAGGATATTAAACTGGTCATAGCTATTAAACATTGCTTATAGTCACTAAAAATCGTCTAATGGTAGCCAAATTACAATAGAAATTACGCTCTGGGCCTCAAGGGGTTAAAGCAAAATACTTATCTAGTCTGTTCTAATTGTTTTCAGTGTAAATGTAAGTATTAAATGTAGTTGTAGTTGTCATACTGTCAACGATGCGGGCGGCTCCAAACACACGATTGAAGAAAAAATGTTTTGGCCTCATTTAACGTGAATCATCTTCAACTGTTATTATTTTCATTTGACCGACCAACGGGAAAGTAATCTTGTGTGTTGATATCAAAACTTATGAATATTTGCAATACTCTTATCAGGTCACTTCGTATCCTACGTTTAGATAAGCTGGATAAATTCGATTCTGCAAGTCTTTCTTCGAATAGTATGTTTCTTAACCGGGGATAAATTTTTGTAATCCAACGTTGCATTCTCTCCAGCTTAATAATAACCTATCTGTAATAAGATAAGATAAGATTTTCATCCTATCTAGACACTTTGCAAGTACCAACTACAAGGTTATTGACTATACAAAGCGCCGCCACGTCAGCACGAACTAGGCGGACTCGAACCGCTGACCGAATGCACAGGGACGCTGCACATTGCGAGCTCACGTCTCTACCAACCTTGCCACCCTGACTATCTGTAATAGGGGGACCAATATATTACACGTATGCGGAGGAATGACAGTAGGAGGAGAAGGAGGAGGAGGAGAGGAAGAAGGAGGTGAGAAGAAGGAAGAAACAACAGGAGGAGCAAGAAGAGGAAGACAGAAGGAAGGAAAAAGCACCATGTAAGGAACCGGCAAGGTGTGAAAGATCTTTTGTCAAAGAGTGTGCAAGTGTCTTGTGTGATTATGTGTACCCAATTGAGAGAGGAGGAGGAGTAGGGGGAGGAGGAGGAGGAGTGAGGAGGGAGGGGGGAGGAGAGGAGGAGAAGGAATACTAGGAAGAACAGACAGCAACAGCTCACTGACAAAGAGGCTGCCTGTGTGACTGCTTTCTACCGACGATAGTTTCTAACGTGTTAGAGGTAACAGACTAGCAAAGTTGAAGACTGAGGAGGAGGAGGAGGAGGAGAGGAGGAGCATGGATGACCGTTGAGTGAAGGGAGGGAGGGAGGGTTTGGGTCATGCCTGGAGGAGGAGGTACTGTTGCTTGAAGGTCGAGGGGGAGGGTGGCAGAGGGAGGTGGCGCCAAGTTGACCCACTCTCCTCCTCCTCCTCTCCTCCTCCTCTTCCTCTTCCTCTCTCTTCCTCTTCCTCTTCCTCTCTTCCGCCTCCTCCTCCTCCTCCTCCTCCTCCTCCTCCTCCTCTCCTTCCTACCTCCTCCTCCTCCCTCCTCCTCCTCCTCCTCCTCCTCCTCTTCCCTGACACTGTTGCTACCGTGTTTCTCGGCCAAAAAAGTGCAAGGGAGTCTTCCTCTTCAATTTTGCTCCTCCTCTCCTCCTCTTCCTCTGCATTCCTCCTCCCTTGCATTCCTCTTCCTCCTTTTGAACCTTCATTTTTTTAATTTCGCGTCTTAAGAACATAAGAAAATAAGGAAGCTATAAGAGGCTGCGAGACCTACACGTGGTAGTTCCTGTTACTTAACACTACCTACATCCACCTTGCATCCCCATCCATGAAATTTATCCAGCCTTATTTTAAAGCTCCCTAATGACTCCGCACTAACTACCTGACGACTGAGTCCATTCCAATCATTCACCACCCTATTTGTGAACCAGTTTCTCCCTATTTCTTTTATAAATCTACGCTTTTTCAGCTTGAATCCGTGACTTCATTATTAGTTTCGTTATCAATACCATTAATTTCATTCAGTCATTCTTCTTCTTCTTCTTCTTCTTCTTCTTCTTCTTCTTCTTCTTCTTGTTATTACTATTATTATATATTATTATTATTATTATTTTTTATTTTTTTTATTATATGCGAAGTATTAATGTACGTATGCTCAATAAAAAATTGCTCATATGAATACACTGGTGAGTATCGAAAATTGAGCTTTGGAGTGTTAAGGAGAGTTGAGTCATATAATTCACCCATTATTTATTACATTCTATATACCCTTATAAAACCCTATTTCACCCTATGTACCCGTATAAAACCCTATTTCACCCTATGTACCCTTATAAAACCCTATTTCACCCTATGTACCCGTATAAAACCCTATTTCACCTATTTACCCGTTATAAAACCCTATTTCACCCTATGTACCCGATATAAAACCCTATTTCCCCGAGGTACCCGTATAAAAACCCTATTCCCCTATGTACTCCTTATAGAAACCCTATTTCACCCTATGTCCCGTATAAACCCTATTTCACACCCTATGTACCCTTATAAAACCCTATTTTCACCCTATGTACCCGTATAAAACCCTTATTTCACCCTATGTACCCTTATAACAACCCTATTTCACCTAAGGTACCCTATAAACCTATTCACCCTATGTACCCTTATAAAACCCTATTTCACCCTATGTACCCTTATAAAACTATTTCACCCTATGTACCCTTATAAAACCCTATTTCACCCTATGTACCCTTATTATACCCTATTTCACCCTATGTACCCTTATAAAACTATTTCACCCTATGTACCCTTATAAAACCCTATTTCACCCTATGTACCCTTATAAAACCCTATTTCACCCTATGTACCCTTATAAAACCCTATTTCACCCTATGTACCCTTATAAAACCAAAAGAAATAATCATCATTTCCCTGTTACTGAGTGAAAACTGCAGTGTTGAAAATATATAAAACAATTGGTTTAATACATATTATATCTGTATGCTCCCTTTATTTTCCCTCCTCTGCCTCCTCCTTCGTATCCTCCTCCTTTGTAGTCCTTTGTATTCTTCAGCAGATCTGTGTCACCACCAAGCAACAATGAATGAGCGCTAAAAAAAAAAGGTTGAGGTCGAAAAAGAAAAAAAAAAGTTATTTCCAGAGTGACGTATCCATCCTAGCAACTCGGCTCCTCCTCCTCCTCCTCCTCTCCTCCTCCTTCGCCTCCTCCTCCTCCTCCCTCCTCCTCCTCCCCTTCGCCTACTACTCCTACCTCCTCCTCCTCCTCCTCCTCCTCCTCCTCCTCCTCCTCCTCCTCCTCCTCCTCCTTCGCCTCCTCCTCCTCCTCCTCCTCCTCCTCCTCCTCCCCAGCAACATACCTCGTTCCTCTCCATTCAATCTCAGCAGGGAACTTAGTACTCTCTCTCTCCTCTCATCTCTCTCTCTCTCTCTCTCTCTCCTCTCGTTCTCACTCTCTCTCTCTCTCTCTCTCTCTCTCTCTCTCTTACTCTTTTCTCTTATCCTCTCTCATCTCTCTCTCTCTCTCTCTCCTCTTCTCTCTCTCTCTCTCTCTCTCTCTCCCTCTCCTCTCTCTCTCCTCTCTCTCTCTCTCTCTCCTCTCTCTCATCTCTCTCCCTCTCTCTCTCTCTCATCTCTCGGTACTTGTAGAATAATTTGTTAACAACTCTTGGGCCGATTATCAAGTTTGAAAGGGACGACTGATGAATAACTGAGATATTCTGATATTCAAAACCCGTCAATTATGCCCGTTATTCTGTAAGTTGGTATTCCTGTCACTCTCCCTGCTAGTTAAGAGTCGCGTTACCTAACTACCTCGACCGTCACTACTCACTCTGACTTCGAATTACGAGCTGAAATTACACGCCATTCGACTTTCAAACTCACTAAATACTCCTGTCTTTATCCATCTTCTTTCGCTCACACATAAAAGCAGGATTAGCGTCATAGTTAAGATTATACGTCAAGATTAGAGTCTGTTAGTTAAGATTCGCGTTACCTACCTAACCTTCAATCTACTCCAGAACAACCAACCTTTATCTTACCTACTCTACTTCGAACACCCCTTTATCTACCTTCATCTCCTTCAAAACACCCTTTATCTACCTTACTCTACCTTCAGAACATCCTTTATCTACCTTCATCTACCTCCAGAACACCCTTTAATCTATCCTTACTCTACCTTCAGACAACCTTTTCTACCTTCATCTACCTCCAGAACACCCTTTAATCTACCTTACTCTACCTCAGACACCCTTTATCTACTTACTCTACCTTCAGAACACCCTTTGATCTACCTACTCTTTACCCACCCCCCCCACTCCAGAACACCCTTTATCTACCTTCTCTACCCCCAGCACACCCTTTATCTACCTTACTACTACCTTCAGAACACCTCCCTTTCATCTACCTTACTCTAACCTTCGAGAACACCCCTTTATCTACCTTCATCTACCTTCAAACACACTTATCTACCTTACTCTACTTCAGACACCCTTTATCTACCTTCATCTACCTTCAAACACCCTTTATCTAACCTTACTCTACTTCAGACAACTTTATCTACCTTCATCTACCTCCAGAACACCCTTTATCTACCTTACTCTACCTTCAGAACACCCTTTATCTACCTTTATCTACTTTAACTCCCTCGACTGTCACTACCTCACTCTGACTTTTTGTTCAACTCTGGGGTCTCAATTTTTTTCTCTTCTTTTATCCTTGATGGTCTGGTTTCAGCGATAATTTTAATGATTTCTGATACTTAGGAGCTGAAGTGATCACGCTATTTTGACTTCAAATTCATTAAATACTCCTGTCTTTATAAATTTTCTATCGCGCACGCCTAAACATCAGATTAGCGTCAAAGATACAGTACATTCAGTCAACTCTATATAACTAGTGTTGGTACTATTAGCATCTTTATTAAATGTTTCGACCGCTGAGTGTCATCTTCTTCAGTCATCTACAACGGATCAAAAAGTTACAAAATTAGAAGTATGTATTTGTTAGGTTGCTAATAATATTGTCATTCTTTGTGTTTTCTTTTAGATAGTTTTTAGCATAGAAATATCGCCCTCTTTTCTTGTTCAAGCATTTAGTAGTGTTATTTTTACTTGGACAAAGTGTATCATATTTTTGTTTTTGTTTTTGTTTTTGTGTGTTTTTTGTTTTGTTATGACGTTAAAAATTCTGTAAAAATTTTGTCAATAAACTACTACTAACTACTACTATAGGTAAAATTTGTTAACATTAAAATTAATTTGTTAGTTAGTTAGTGTTAAAGATATACAGTACATTATTATATTATCCTTATCATAACTTTTTTTTTTTTTACGTTTGAGCCTATAGCACCACTAGGCTATTATCTTCCTTCCTTAGGTTTCTTATCTTCTATAGTCACTCACTAATGGTATGAACATTTCCTTATCGTTAGAGCATTACTACTAAGATCCTGAGTATAGATGTGTGGGCCATATGGAAATTTTTAAAAGTTAGGCCTTAAATGAGATGTAACCATGTGTCCGCCCCTCCATCCCGTCACTCCCCCCCCCCCCTCCCCGAAAACAAAGATAAATTTGTCGTATGTCACCACTTTCCCGAGAAACAAGACGACTATTTTGTTCATTCATATAATTCAGGTTGACTATATTCATTCCTTCTTTCCTCGCCTTTCCTCATAACCTACTCCTCCCCCTCCTCCTCCCTCCTCCTCCTTCTTCTTCTTCTTCTCCTCCTCCTCTTCCTTCTCCTCCTCCTCTTCCTTCTCCTCCTCCTCTTCCTTCTCCTCCTCCTCTTCCTTCTCCTCCTCCTCTTCCTCCTCCTCCTCCTCTTCCTTCTCCTCCTCCTCTTCCTTCTCCTCCTCCTCCTCCTCTTCCTTCTCCTCCTTCCCCTCCTCCTCCTCCTCTTTAGCAAATGATATGGAACTGTTTGTTACTGGGGAAGAGGCGTGCTGGAATGGAATGTATTTTTTGAGAATGGTTCCTGAGTCAATCATGACTTAAACTCTCTCCTCCTCCTCTACCTCCTCCCTCCTCCTCCTCCTCCTCCTCCTCCTCGCCTCCTCCTCCTCCTCCTCCTCCCTCTCCTCCTCCTCCTCCTCCTCCTCCTCCTCCTCCTCCTCCTCTTCTTCTTTTTCTTCTTCTTCTTCCACTTTATTTACTGGTATCTCTGGGTCAACGACATGTCCTCTCTGTCCTCTGTAGTCATCCCTTCCCCTCCCTTCCCTCCCTCTCCCTCATTTCCAGTTTTGCCCCTCTATTCCCCCCCTTCCCCCTCCTTTTTCACTCCTTTCCCCTCCTTTCCCATCCATCCCTTCCCTCTCTTCTGCCCCTCCCTCCTTTCCCTTCTCTCTCTTCCCCACTTCCCCTCTCATTCCATCCTGCCCCTCCTTTCCCCTCGCAAGCATTCCGACGCAGACCGAGGGAAGAATAGGATGGACAGAGGGTTGACAACAAGAGAGAGGAGAGAAGAGAGAGAGAAGCGATAGCGAGAGAGCGAGAGAGAGAGAGAGAGGAGAGAGAACGAGACAGAGACGAGAGAGAAGGAAGAGAGAGAGAGAGGAGAGAGACGAGAGAGAGAGAGAGAGAGAGGAGTTGAAGAGAGAGAGAGAGGATAGAGAGAGAGAGGAAGAGAAGAGACAGAGAGAGAGAGAGAGAGAGAGAGAGAGAGAGAGAGAGAGAGGCGAGAGAGAGAGAAGAGAGAGAGAGAGAGAGAGACCTTTATGTATGGTGTTGCTTTTCCTCATTCTCCTTTTCCTCCTTCCTTCATCACCACTATCTCTCATTCCTTTCTTTCGTTGTCTTTTTCGGTTTTTCTTTCCCTCCCATTCCTTGTCCCCCTCGAGACCTCCCCTTGTTCTCCTCTCGTTCCTCTCTTTTCCATCCCTTCTCTCTTTCCCCCTTGCCTTCCTTCCCCCTCCTCTTTCCCTCTCTTTCCTTCCTTCCCCTCTCTTTCCCTCCTCTTCTGTTCTCCTTCCTTCTCCTCTCTTTCCCCTCTCTTTCCTTTCCTTCCCCTCGTCTTTCCCTCTCTTTCCCTCTCTTTGCCGCTTCTCTCTTTCCCCCCTTCCTTTTCCCTCTCTTTCCTTCCTTCTCCTCTCTTCCCTCCTTTCCTCTCTTTCCTACTTCTCCTCTCTTCTTCCCTCTCTTTCCGCTTTCCTCCCTTCCTTCTCCTCTCTTTCCCTCTCTTTTCCCTCTCTTTCTCCCTCCCTTAGATCCTATCTCCTCTCGTTCCCTCCTTCTCTCTGTTCCTCTCTTTCCATCCCCTTCTCTCTTTCTCCCTCTCTTTCCCTCCCTTCCCCTCTCTTTTTCCTCATCTTTCCCTCCCTTCTCTCTTTCCCTCTCGTTCCCGCCTTTTCCTCCCTTCCCCTCTCTTTCCCTCTCTTTCCCTCCCTTCCCCTCTCTTTCCCTCTCTTTCCCTTCCTTCTCCTCTCTTTCCCTCTCTTTCCCTCTCTTTCCCTCTCTTCCATCCTTCTCTCTTTCCGCTCTCTTGCCCTTCCTTCCCCTCTCTTCCCCTCTCTGTTTTTCCTCTCTTCCCTCCTTCCCCTCTCTTTCCCTACTTTCCCTCTCTTTCCCTTCCTTCTCCTCTCTTTCCATCTCTTTCCATCCCTTCTCTCTTTCCCTCTCTTGCCTTCCTTCCCTCTCTTTCCTCTCTTTCCCTCCCTTCTCTCTTTCCCTCCTTCTCCTCTTTCGCCTCTCTTTCCCTCCTTCTCTCTTTCCCTCCCTTCTCCCTCTTTCCCTCCCTTCTCTCTTTCCCTCTCTGTTCCCTCTCTTTCCCTCCCTTCTCCTCTCTTCCCTCCCTTCTCTCTCTTTCCGCTCTCTTTCCCTCCCTTCTCCTCCTTTCCCTCCCTTCTCTCTTTCCCTCTCTTTCCCTCCCTTCTCTCTTCCCTCCCTTCTCCTCTCTTCCTTCCTTCTCCTCTCTTTCCTCCCCTTCTCCTCTCTTTCCCGTCCCTCTCCTCCCTTCTCCTCTCTTTCCCTCCTTCACCTCTATCCCTCTCTTTCCTTTCCTTCCCCTCTCTTTCCCTCTCTTTCCCGTTCCTTCCCTCTCTTTCCCTCTCTTCCCTCCCTTCTCTCTCCTCTCTTTCCCTCACTTATCTCTTTCTCTCCTCTTTCCTCTCTCTTCCCTCTCTTTCCCTCCCTTCTCTCTTTCTCCTCATCTGTCCCCTCTTCTTTCCCTCTCTTTCCCTTCCTTCTCCCTCTTTCCCTCGCTTGTTTTCCTCCCTTCTCTCTTCCCCTCTCTTTCCTCTTCCTTCCCCTCGTCGTTTCCCTCCTTTCCCTCCCTTCTCTCTCTTTCCCTCCTTCCCTCTCTTTCCCTCTCTTTCCTTCCTTCCCCCTCGTTTCCCTCTTCTTTCCCTCCCTTCTCCTCTCTTTTCCCTCCCTTCCCCTCTCTTTCCTCTCTTCCCTCCCTTTCCCCTCTCTTTCCCTCTCTTTCCTTCCTTCCCTCTCTTTCCCTCTCTTCCCTCCCTTCTCTCTCTTTCCCTCAAAGTCTCCTCTCTTTCCCTCTCTTTTCCTCTCTTCCCTCCCTTCTCCTCTCTTTTCCCCTTCCTTCCCTCTTCCCCTCCCTCCCCACCCCAAGACCCTCCCTTCTAATGATCCATTCTTCAGCGTCACACTAGAGGGTTTTTTGTACATGTGTATTTATATAATATTTTTGTTATACTTCCGTGTGTGTGTAGTATATATATAGCAATCGTTTATTTTTCCTCCTCCTTCTCCTCCTCCTCCTCGTCCTTCTTCCAATTCTGTCATCTTTTTGGGATTAACTTGATTAATTTCAGTGTAATTTGGGTTTTATGGTTATTTCAGGATATCTTTATTTTTGGTCATTTTCTACTAGATTAGATGAGCTCTCTCTCTCTCGCTCTCTCTCTCTCTCTCTGCTCTCCCTCTCGTCTCTCTCTCTCATCACTCTCCTTCTCTCTCTCTCTCTCTCTCTCTCTCCTCTTCCTCTCTCTCTCCCAACTCTCTTCTTCTCTCCTCTCTCTCTCTCTCTCCTCTCTCTCGCTCTCTCTCCTCTCTCTCTCGTCTCTCTCCTGTTTTTCTATCATCAGTAACCCAACAAACTGACGAGCAAGGCGACCATCTGCCCTTCCTCCTCCTGGCTCCTCCTCCTCTCCTCCTCCTCCTCTCCTCTCCAGCTCTACAAAAGCACCACCCTCGCCTCCCCCTTGAAGGATCTAACAGTATACTGCAGGCTTCACGGACTAGGAACATGAGACGTCTTTGTTGTTCCTTCCTCTTGTTATTATTAATTACTGTTTGGTCATTGTTTATACTTTCTTATTTATTATTATTACAATTGTTTCTTATTGTTATTGTTTACCTCCGCCAACCAATTTGGAGGGAGGTTATGTTTTCAACCCCGATCTGTTTGTTTGGTTTGTTTGTTTTGTTTTGTTATTGTACGGATTTCTCGAAAAGTTACGAATAGAATTTGACAAACTCGGTATACCAAGCCTACTTTGGTATAAGGAAGAACTGATTTATTTTGGATGAAATCTGATTGGCACACTGTTGCCATGGCAACCATTGATGAATATTCGCCGAGTATGCGCCTCATACTGAGTCATATAATATATACTACCCGCAAAGCCGCCCTCCGGCGGACTTTTTTGGCTAGAACCTGCGGAGGGCTATTGTGGGCATTCGGCCCACCACCTGTGTTTGGGTGGGCCTTTGGCCCACAAACATGGACTCTCCAGATAGCCCCCTTTTAAATTTCCTGAAATCATGGATGTAGAAATGGTATGTATTTTTTCCCCCCCCCACACCATTCACTCACCCAATTACCCATCACCCCCACCCTTCACTCACTCCATTACCCATCACCCCCCACCCCATTCACTCACCCTTACCATCACCACACCCCATTCACTCACTCCATTCCCATCACCCACGCGCCCCAACCCTTCACATCACCCTTACCATCCCCCCCACCCATTCCCTCACCCATTACCCATCACCGACACACCCATTCACTCACCCATTACTCACCCCCCACCTATTCCCTCACCCATTACCCATCACCCCCCACCTATTCCCTCACCCATCACCCCCCACCCATCACCCCCCACCCTTCACATCACCCATCACCCCACACCCATACCCATGTCACCCCACCCATGTCACTCACCCTTCCCATCAACCCTACATCAAGGCTTCTCATTCTTCGCACCCACTTTTGTTTTCACAATTCTCGCTAATAGCGCTGCTAAAAAAAGAGAAAAAAAAGAAGTGATCGGATCATCTCATAAGTGGGCTTATGACCTTCCCCTGGTCACCTGATTCCAAAATGTGCATATGAGGTGTTTTGCGCCACGGGGCGGACCTCTACCCAAACACAACACACACAGACAGACAGGACAAGACAGACAGACAGACAGACAGACAGACAGACAACACAACTTTCGCTTATATTATTATAATAAATAGATAGAAGATATCAGAAGATAGTATAGGAAGAGATATGTATTCCCCCCACCCATTCCTCACCCATTACCATCAACACCCCCCACCCATTCACTCACACCATTACCATCACCACACGAGACCCATTCACTCACCTCAATTTATCAAACATTACCCATCACCCCCCACCTATTCCCTCACCCTCACCTCACCCCCCAACCCATCACCCCCCACCCATTTCACTCACCCATCACCCACACCCCTTACCCATCCCCCCACCCATTACCCATCACCCCACCCATTCACTCAGCCCATTACCCATCACCTACATCAGGTTTTCCCTCAGTCTCGCACCCACTGTTTTTTTCACCATTCTCGCTAATCGGCTGGCTAAAAAAAAAGAAAAAAAAAAGTGATCGGATCATCTCATATCGTGGGGGCTTTCACCATCACCCCAAACCTTCACTCACCCCATCACCCCACACCCATTACCCATCACCCCCCCTTCACTCACCCATTACCCATCACCCTACATAAGGTTTCTCAATTCTCGCACCACACCTTTTTCACATTCTCGCTAATAGGGCTGCTTAAAAAAAGAAAAAAAAGTGATCGATCATCTCATAAGTGGGCTTATGACCTTCCCCTGTTCACCTGATTCCAAAATGTTCCATATGAGGTGTTTGCGCAAGGGGGGCGGAACCTAACACACCACACACAGACAGACCGACAGACAGACAGCCAGGACAACTTTCGCTTATATTATATAATATATATATCTATATATATATATAGAATATCTATATATATATTATATATATATATATATATAATAATATATATATAGTAATATTATATATATATATATAATATATATATTATTATTAATTATTATTATTATTACTATTGATATTATTATTATTATTTTATTATTATTTTATTATTATTATTATTATTATTATTATTATTATTTATATTATTGTATTTTTTTTTTTTTTTTTTTTTTTTACGTTTTTTACTTTTTTTTTTTTTACTTTTTTTTACTATTTTTTTATGAATCGAATCACTATGTTGGCCATGGAAACCAATTGATGAAATATTTCGGGCGGAGGTATGCGCGCTACTGATGTGCCCCCCCCCCCCCCCCTAGTTACTATTGTTCTTATTTTACTCCTACTACATTTGTTCTTATATTATTGTTACAGTTCTTATTTTTGGTTTTGAGTCAGCCACTTTCTTAAATCAGTTTTATTTATTTACTCATTTTCCTTTGATTGTCATAGTCTCTGTGTGTGTGTGTCCTGTGTCATTTTTTTATTGATTCGTGGATTTATTTATCTGCGCGCACACACACAACAAACACACACACACACACAAACACACACACACACACACACACACACCAACACACAACACAACCACCACAACATCACACACACACACACCACACACACACACACACACCACACACACACACACACACACACTTAACTCATTCAACCACTCACTCACTCAGTTTTTCCAACTCTTTTTTTTTTTTCTCTCTCTCTCTCCTCTCTCCTCTCTTCTCTCTCTCTCTCTCCATCTCTCTCTCCTCTCTCATCTCTCTCTCTCTCTCTCTCCTCTGTCTCTCTCTCTCTCTCCTCTCGTCTTCTCGTCCTCTCTCTCGTCTCTCTCTCTCTCTCTCTCTCTCTCTCTCTCTCCTCTCTCTCTCTCTCTCTCTCTCTCTCTCCTCTCCTCTCTCTCTCTCTCTCTCCATCTCTGCTCTCTCTCTCTCGCTCTCGCCCTCTCTCATTTTTTCATTAGTACCCAACTGATACAAATGTCGATCTTCCATTCAGCTCTCCTCCTCTCTTCCTCCTCCCTCCGCCTCCTCCTCCTCCTCCTCCTCCTACCTCCTCCTCCTCCTCCTCCTCCTCCTCACCTCTCCTCCTCTCCTCTCCTCCTCCTCCCCTCCTCCTCCTCCTCCTCCTCCTCCCCTCTCGCTATAGTCAAGCTCTTACACAATCATGGCCTTCCCTTTAAAAGTACGAAGAGACTTGGAGTGTGAGAAAGGAAGATTAATGTTGTTGTTGTTGTTGAAATAGTGGTGGTGGTGGTGGTGACTTGACTGACTCACTAATATACTAACAGAAAACAAAGAAAAAAAAACAAAACCCCTTTTTTTTAAAAAAAAACAAAGTCCGAGAACAGTCAAGGGAAATCATACATTTCTTGTGGCTCTTAACGCGACCAATATGAGAGAGAGAGAGAGAGAGTAAGAGAGAGATAGAGAGAGAGAAGGCGAGAGAGAGAGGAGAGAGAGAGAGAGAGAGAGAGAGAGAGAGAGAGGAGAGAAGAGAGAGAGAGAGAGAGAGAGAGAGCCTAGATACAGTTAGTCCTATGTTTGGTTGTAAGAGATGAAACGGGGAAAGCGAACCAAATTAAGGAGTTTGTGGAATGGTGAGGGTTAGAGAAGGACGAGAAGAGAGATGGTTTATCCTCCTCCTCCTCCTCCCTCCTCCTCCTGCTCCTCCTTCCCCTCCTCCTCCTCCTCCTCTCCTCCTCCTCCCCTCCTCCTCCTCCTCCTCCTCCTCCTCCGCCTCCTCCTCCTCTCCTCATCCTCCTCCCTCTCCTCCTCCTCCTCCTCCTCCTCCTCCTCCTCCTACTCCGCCTCCTCCCGTGGGGACTTGATAGAAACCTTTAAGATCCTAAAAGGATTTGATGTCATTTATCAAGAAAACCTATTCGAGCTTTCTCCTCACGTGACAACAAGAAACAACGGGTTAAAACTGAATAGTCAGCGCTGCATCACAAATCTCCGAAAGAATTATTTCAATGTTAGAATTGTCAATCGATGGAACAAGTTACCAGCAAATGTTGTCGAAGCCAGCACAATAACTTCATTTAAAAACAGAGTAGACGCGTACTGTAAAGTAAATGGGTTTTGATACTGCCCTGTGAATTATATTATAACGTCCCCCGGAACGATTAGTGTTAGTGGTAGTTGTAGTTAGCATACTTCATATACTCTCATTCTTCACTGCGAAACTTCCATGTTCCACTCTTCTTTAGGGGCATGGTAGTCTTCTCTAACTGTTATCTTACATGTAGTTTGATAGTTAGTAGTATGAAGTTAAGCAGATACCCTCGATATAGACCAATAGACCAAGGTGTCCTAGTATCTGTTTTTCCTATGTATTCCTATGTATTCCTGTGTATTCCTCCTCCTGATTATATATTATCGTTCTTCGGCTCCCTTCACTTATCTTCTCTTTATCCTCCCCTCCTCCACTCCCTCCTTCCTCTCTTCAACCTTGCCCCCTGCTCGAGTAAGGTGAACAAATAACTTAATGGACGAGAGAGAGAGAGAGAGAGAGAGAGAGAGAGAGGTGAGAGAGAGAGAAATGAGAGAGAGAGAGAGAGAGAGAGAGAGAGAGAGAGAGAGAGAGAGAGAGAGAGAGAGAGAGAGAAGTACAGTGATGAGTATGTATGTTGGTGTGATTGTGATGTCCAAGCGAGGGAAGAGGAGTAGAGGGGAAAGGAGGGGAGGGAAGGGAAGGAGATGGGAGGGAATAGGAGGGGAAGGGAAGGGAGGGGAAGGGAAGGGGAGAAGAGGAGAGGGGAGGGGAGGGGAGGGAATGATTGGGTGGGAGGGAAGAGGTGGAAGAAAGAAAGAAGAGGCGATAGGACTTTGGTATTTGTAGTTGTAAATCTTCGTTTGTACATTTCATTCAATATCCCTTTCCTGTCTCTCTCTCTCTCTCTCTCTCTTCCTCTCCTCTCTCTCTCTCTCTCTCTCTCTCTCTCTCTCTCTCTCTCTCTCTCTCTCTCTCTCTCTCTCTCTCTCTCTCTCTCTCTCTCTCTCTCTCTCTCTCTCTCTCTCTCTCTCTCTCTCTTTCTTCTTCTTCTTCTCCTCCTCCTCCCACGCCTTTTTCAACACCTCTTCATCTCCTCTTCATCTCCTTTTTATCACGTTTCGTTCCTCCAGTGAGCGAATAAACAGACAACGTTCTAGTAAAAACATCATCAGCATCATCAGCATCATCAGCAGCAGGCTTTTCTGAATGAGCCAAGTTTAGCCTCAGAGGGAAGGCTGTGTTGATGATCGTCCTATTCTTGTCAAGGCAGTCACTTAGGCAGAAACCAGGAATGAGCCACTTGTCTCTCCTCCTCCTCCTCCTCCTCCTCCTCCTCCTTCTCCTCCTCCTCCTCCTCGTTATATTTTTTTGCCCCAGTTTGCTTCTCTTTTCATCTCTTTTTATTCAATCAACCCTCTTATGTTTTTTTCTGATCTTGTGTCTCTTTATCTGACCTCTATTTATTATCTTATCTTCTCATTCATTTATTTTCTGTTTCGGCCTTTTTTTATGCTTCCTCTTCCTTCTCTTTTCCCTCCCAACATAGGCTTGCAGCCTATGTTGATCTCAAGAAGGCATTTGACTCAGTGCATCGTGAGTCACTTTGGGACCTTCTGTGACTTCGAGGGATTCCTGCAAGGACTATTGGTTTGATAACTGGTCTGTATTCTGGGACTGAGAGTGCTGTGAAGTGTGGGGCAGGTGTATCCAGCTTCTTCCCTGTGAAATACAGGAGTGAGGCAAGGGTGCGTCCCTGCCCCATCACTTTTCAACGCTTGTATGGACTGGGTATTGGACAAGGTTGTAGATCAAAGTGATTGTGGAGCATCCGTCGGCAACACCAAGATCACTGATCTTGTTTTTGCCGATGATGCAGTAATCTTTGGTGAGTCGCTGGAGGTCCTGGTGATGGCTCTCGAGGCGCTGCATGAGGAGGCAAAGCCTTTGGGACTTGAGGTATCCTGGCTCAAGACCAAGGTCCACGTGTTTGGAGACTACTAGATGAAGCAGTACAGTCTGTTCATGCGTGTGGCGAGGACATTGAGATCTTGGAAAGTTTTACATACCTTGGTAGCGCAGTCCATAATGACGGCGGGTCACGTCAAGAAGTCTTACGGCGGATTGGCATAGCCCACGGTGTTATGGACTCGCTCAGCGGGAGTATTTGGCATTGTCGGTACCTGTGCAGAAGGACAAAGATCCGGATCTTCAAGTCGCTTGTGATCCCTGTCTTACTCTATGGTTGTGAGACATGGACACTAAATAGTGACTTGAAGAGACGAATCAATGCCTTTGGTAATAAGTGTCTTCGCAGAATCATGGGGTATCGCTGGGATGATTACGTGTCAAATCAGCGATTGCACCGTGAGACTGAATCGAGGCCTATTACCTGCATAGTCCGTCAGCGCCAACTTCGGCTATATGGGCATGTGGCACGCTACCCTGAAGCCGATCCTTCCCATCGGGTTGTATCTGTAAGAGACAATCCAGTGTGGAGGAGGCCAAGGGGGCGCCCACAAGGCTCGTGGCTGGGGCAAATTGATGTTTCTTGTCGAGAGCTGCTTGGTATGGGAAAGGAGCCTGCATGGGAACTCGCGCGTGGTGACCCCCGGGAGTGGCGTCGTAGGGTGGGCGAGGCGACGCACCCCCCGGCGTATGCCCCCAATGATTGATTGATTCCTTCTCTTTTCCTTCCTCCTCCTCCTCCTCCTCCTCCTCCTCCTCTCCTCCTCCTCCTCCTCCTCCTCCTCCTCCTCCTCCTCCTCCTCCTCCTCCTCCTCCTCCTCCTCCTCCTCCTTAAACTCCGAAACTCGAATATAACTCCGAAAGTAATGACACGATTATACACGTCTTTGGTTAGGCCGCACTTAGAATATGCCGTTCAATTCTGGTCGCCTTGTTTCGTAAAAGATCAAGCCAAATTGGAATCAGTTCAAAGAAGAGCAAAAAAAACTGATTCCATCTTTGCGAAATTCATCTTATGAAGAGTGACTGCGAAAACTTAATATGTTTTCCTTTAAGGATCGCAGAATCCGTGGGGACTTGATAGAAACTGTTAAGATCCCTAAAGGATTTGATGTCATTAATCAAGAGAACCTATTCGCGCTTTCTCCTCAAGTGACAACAAGAAACAACGGTTTAAAACTGAATGGTCAGCATTTCATCACAGATCTCCGTAAAAATTATTTCAATGTTAGAGCTGTTAATCGATGGAACACATTACCAGCTAATGTTGTCGAAGCTAGCACAATAACTTCATTTAAAAACAGACTGGACGCGTACTGTAAAGTGAATGGGTTTTTAATTGCTCCGCAAGTTATATTATAACGTTCCCCGGATCGATTAGTGTTAGTGGTAGTTGTAGTTAGCATACTTCATATCCTCTCATTCTTCACTACGAAACTTCCATGTTTCTATCTTCTTTAGGAGCATGGTATCCTTTTCCAACTGTTCTCTTACATGTAGTTTGATAGTTAGTAGTATGTAGTTGCAGATACCCTCGTTATAGACCAATAGGTCTCCTGGTATCTGTTCTTCCTATGTATTCCTCCTCCTCACCCTCCTCCTCCGTCTCAGCATTATATATAGGTTTTTTATCTCTCTGTTTGTTTCTCTTTTCATCTCTTTTTATTCAATATTTTCCCTCATTTTGTTCTTATCTTTTGCCTCTTTATCTGACGTCTGCTCATTATCTTATCTCCTCATTCATTTATTTCCTGTTTCGTCCTCTTTTTTGGCGCTTCCTCCTCCTCGTCGTCTTATCTCCTCCTGGTCTCCTGGTATCTGTTCTTCCTATGTATTCCCCCTCCTCCTCTTCCCCTCCTCCTCCTCTTCCTCCTCCTCCTCCTCTTCCTCCTCCTCCTCTTCCTCCACCCTAAGCGCCACCTTATACACATTGGGTAGCCGCGAAGATAAAGAGAACAAGATAAAGAGATGCTACGTGGCTCAAGTGATTTGTTCAACGGCGCCGCTGGAAGAAAATCTCACTCCAGGGCGTTAGCTGGGACGCTGTAGCTGCTGGATGCTGGTTCCCTTTTCCACTCCCTACCCCCTATCTACTCCACTCCCTATCCACTCCAGCCCTCCCTCTCCACTCCCTACCCACTCCAGCCCTTCCACTCTACTCCCTACCTACTCCAGCCCTCCCTCTATACTCCCTATCTACTCCACCCCTTCCATTCCACTCCCTACCCACTCCAGCCTTTCCACTCCACTCCCTACCCACTCCATCCCTCCCTCTACACTCCCTATCTACTCCACCCCTTCCACTCCACTCACTATCCACTCCAGCCCTTCTCCTCCACTCCCTATCTACTCCAGTCCTTCCTCCACTCCCTACCCACTCCAGCCCTTCTACTCCACTCCCTACCCACTCCAGCCCTTCCACTCCACTCACTATCCACTCCAGCCCTTCTCCTCAACTCCCTATCTACTCCAGCCCTCCCTCTCCACTCCCTACCCACTCCAGCGCTCCCTCCGCCTTACTCCACCGAACATAACACCACACTCCATCTTCAGCATAACTATAATCCCGTGCGTTCGGAAGGGGGGAGTGAAGGGGCTTATTTTCGCCAACTTAACGTGCGGCGAGTATTTATATTGACCTGCTGTCGCCTCTCATTCCTCCACTTCTCTCTTCTTCCTCTTCCTTTTGAGTCTACATTTCTGTCCCTTCTTCTTCCGTCGCTTCCCTGCCTTCTATATATCTCTTTCTCTTTTTTTTCTTTTCATTCTTCCACTTCCCTCTTTCTCCTCTTCATTTTGAGTCTACACTTCTATCTGTCTCTGCTTCCGTCCCTTCACTACCTTCTATATTATCTCCTATCTCTTTTTCTTCCTTTCATTCCTCCACTTTCTTCTCTCCCCTTCCTTTCCTCTTCTGTCTCTTCTTCCGTCGCGTCACTACCTTCTATACTATCTACCTCCTTTGTTTTTCCTCTCGCTTTTCTTGAGCTCTTCTTTATACTCACAAGCCTCTCTGACCTCTCTCACACACCCCAGCCTTGCGTAACCCCCCCCCCCCACACACACACACACTAAGGTACTCCATGGTGTAAGGGATAGCACGCTCGGTTCACAACCTAGAAGTCCCGTGTTCGATCCCCGGGCGGAGCGGAAACAGATGGGTTGTTTCCTTAAAAATCTAGCCCCTGTCCACCCAGCAGTGAATGGGTACCGGGTGTTAGCCGGGGTTTGTGACCTGCTCTCCGGGGTGGTGGCTTCGGCCAACACAAAGCACTAAGGATGAATGATAAAAATGTTGATATGGAGACGGGGCCACACGAGCATTGCTCTGGCCCTGTAAAATACAACTAGATGAATACAACTAGATGAATACAACTAGATGAATACACACACACACACACACACACCACGCACGCACGCACGCACGCACGCACGCCACCACGCACGCACGACGCACGCACGGACGCACGCACGCACGCACGCACGCACGCACGCACGCACGCACGCACGCACGCACACACACACACACACACACACACACACACACACACACACACACACACACACACACACACACACACACAGTGCCAAAACTCCCCTCAACTTTTTTACTTTTTTGTAATAACTTGCCAATGATGTGACCCCGGAATGGCCCCGAGAGTGCACGGATTGGGGCGGGGCGAGACGGGGCGGGACGGGGTGGGGCGGGGCGGGGCGGGGTGGGGCGGGGCGGGGCGGGGCGGGAACGTGTTTGTGGGTCGTAGGGAAACCACACAGGCGATAAGTGTGTCTCGTGGCGCCGTCAGGACGAGACTCACGGTGCAACGGGGGAGGCAAGGGTGGAAAGGCATGACTAGGGTGTGTGTAGTAGTAGTAGTAGTAGTAGTAGTAGAGACCAGAAAGGCATGAGTAGGGTGTGTGTGTGTAGTAGTAGTAGTAGTAGAGTAGTAGTAGTAGTAGTAGTAGTAGTAGTAGTAGTAGTAGTAGTAGTAGTAGTAGTAGTAGTAGTAGTAGTAGTAGTAGAGACCAGAAAGGCATGAGTAGGGTGTGTGTGTGTAGTAGTAGTAGTAGAAGTAGTAGTAGTAGTAGTTGTAGTAGTAGTAGTAGTAGTAGTTGTTGTTGTAGTAGTAGTAGTAGTAGTAGTAGTAGTAGTAGTAGTAGTAGTAGTAGTAGTAGTAGGAGAGGCCAGAAAGACATGACTAGGGTGTGTGTGTGTAGTAGTAGTAGTAGTAGTAGTAGTAGTAGTAGTAGTAGTAGTAGTAGTAGTAGTAGTAGTAGAGACCAGAATGGCATGACTACGGTGTGTATTCATCTAATTGTATTTTACAGGGCCTGAGCTACACTTGCATGGCCCGGTCTCCATATCTATATTTTTACTTTGCTTCCCCTACATTTTTACTTTAGTGCTAGTGCTTCCTTCCTTTGCTTCCTGTGTGTGTGTATATACCTAGTTGTGTTTTAAAGGGCCTGAGCTATACTTATGTGATCCCGTTTCTGTCATTGACATGGTGTGTGTGTGAGAGAGAGAGTGAGTGTGTATGTGTGTAGTAATAGTAGTAGTAAAGGTACATCAAACACATGGGTACTTACCTTGTGAACAGCCCGCCAGTAGGACCCACGCCAACAGCCCCGCTCTTATCGCCAGCCCCATCATCCTCACGCCCATGACACACGCACTCACGCCCGTAGACACCCTCACACACCCACGCCTATTACTCCTGCCTCCACACTCCTTCTCTTCTCTCTTCTCTCCGTCTCTTAGCCTGTTTGTTTCCTTACTTCTGGCGAGAAGGACTAAAGGCTCGTGGGAAATGATTGAGTATCGCTGAGGGGTTTTCCCACTGTGCCTTGATGGTCGGGGAGGGAGGTTGTGTGTGTGGGGAGGTGGGGAGGGTGGGGAAGGTGGTGCACGTGGGTGGGTGTGGGTGATGGGAGGACAATGTGGGTGGGGCTGCAGCTGTCCACGGTCAAGGTCACACACATACACACTCACACACCCACAGAGGCACACGCAAACGCACGCACTCACACCCACACCCACAGATGCACACACGCCAACGCACGCACACACACGTACTCACAGTCACACGCGAACACTGATCAACTGACTCACACGCACGCAAGGGAAAAGTTTATGTTAAGTTACCGCAGTGTCACAAAGCTCCTCACTCTGTCTACTGTAGATGAGCGGCTGAGGATCTTGACTGGGTGACCGGCGTTGTCAGTCAGTCAGTCAGTCAGGCAGTGTTATGGGACGTGGCGGCTATCAGTCAGTCACTTTGAGGACAAAAATGTGTGTGAGGAGAGAGAGAGAGAGGAGAGAGAGAGAGAAGAGAGAGAGAGAGAGAGTCAAAGTCAAACAGAAACAGACAGACAGGCCAGTATAGCGAAAAACATAGACGTTGGACAAGAAACAAGTGTCGAAGCAGGAGACAGGAGAGAGACAAAAGTAGGAATTGAAGTACGAAGAGTAGGAGTTGGAGGAGGAGGTAGAGGAAGAAGCAGTAGTAAGTGACTGTCTTTAGTGGTAACAGGGAGTAGGAGGAGG
>JACEEZ010018170.1:57500-60000 GCA_016584305.1 Chionoecetes opilio
TAACTTTCCATAATTCGAGCAAGTTTGAATTATCTTTAGCCTTACTAGTGGGAGTCCGACCTCTCCCATGCGGTGCGTGCCGCGGCTGCCTAGCGTGAACTGATATATGATAATTTATAATTATCGTATAAATACGATAGGCGGAGAAAGAAGGCGGGAGGGGGAGGAGGAAGAAGGGGAGAGGAGGAAGTGGGGGAAGGTAAGGAGGGACGAGAGGAGGAAGGAGGGGAAAGGGAGAGGAGAAGGAAGGAGGTGGGACAAGGAAGGGAGGAGAGGAAGGAGGAGGAAGGAAGAGAAGAAATGGAGGAGAGGAAATGGGAGGAGGAAGAACTATTTTTTTAAGTATCCTTCGCTTTGTATACTTCAGGTTCGCTTCAGAGTCCTTCACGGGCCTCTTCGCTCCTTCACGCATCCTACAGGAGTTATAGGAGGCATTAGAAGTCCCACAGGATTGCTATAGTATTCCTAGGTTTTATAAGTACTTTGACAATCGCATGGGTGGCTCAAATAGGGATTGATAATACTAATACTAATACTGAAAATACTAATACCGATCATTGTATCGAAGTAATGATTAATCTAGCAATGCCTATCATAGTTTTATGTCTTGTAGTAAATTTTGTCTAATTTGTGGTTTTTAAGGAATATCTGGAAGTATCATGTCATTGTGAATTGGCTGAAATAGGGACTTTAATTATTGTAACTGAAAACTGACTCCATATCGTGTTCAGCATGCTCGATAACTGCTAGGAACAAATTTTCAAGCAAATCTATTTTTCAAAAAAATATGGCAAATTTTGCAAGGGGTATGCCTTGATTTTTTTTTTAAATCACGTTTTTTACAATAACTAAATAACTATGGCAGATAAATGCAACATGAATAGAGAAGTAAATATGAAGTAGATCAAGGGCTATCATTTTGGGTAAAGCAAAAAAATATTGATTGGTAAATATCCGAGAAAATAGTATATTCGTACATGTATACAAAATATATATTTTCTCGACAACCATGAAGTGTTTTGACTAGCCGATTACTGTATCATGTAGAACACCTCAAGATTAACCTTTGTTAATAAAAACATAACAAAAACCTGATCGTCGTCAATTTTGAAATGTTTTTGAGCAGCCAGAAATCCGAAAATATTTTTTTCGATAGATAATTGGAAATACCGGGGACAAAATTGTAGATCCATCCATTTACAATAACTTTTGATGGTAAGTATTGCTGTGTGAGAAACAAGTTGTGAGCTGAACGCGTTATAGTAAATATATAAGTTTATAATTCAGAAACCGTTCATGATAGGTCAGTGTAGACGCGAGACCAGTGTTGCCACCTCAGTGTAGGGGAAGGGACTAACTCTATATGATTTTCACGCATAGTAATATATCATACTTCTAGTTTAAATCAGTCTTACTTTGAAAATCGTAAAATATACTGAACCTAAGACAAAAAAATAGAAATTGCAGCCCAGCATATTTTATTAACATCTACATACTTACATACATACATGCATAGATACCTTAACATTTCCATTATAACACCCGCCTCTATGAAAGTAATATAATACTCAAATTATAAAGTATATAACTGCATTAAAAAAACTCCTTTTAAAGTGAAATGGTTTAACAATAACAGAACTCTTGCAATATATAGAAAGGGAGAAGAGAGAGAGAGAGGAGAGAGAGAGAGAGAGAGAGGGGGAGAGAGAGAGAGAGAGAGAGAGAGAGAGAGAGAGAGAGAGAGAGAGAGAGAGAGAGAGAGAGAGAGAGAGAGAGAGAGGAAGGAAGGAAGAGAGGGAGAAGAAAGAGAGAATGACAGTGATGGAATGAGGAAAAACGAGACTGCACGAACCACTCCAGCTCTGACCTTGCCCAAACCTTAGCCTCTTGTGGTACACCAACATACACACACACACAAACACACACACACACACACAAACACAACCACACACACACACACACACACACACACACACACTCTCACTCTCACTCTCCTCTCTCTCTCTCTCCTCTCTCTCCTCTCTCTCTCTCTCTCTCTCTCTCTCTCTCTCTTCCGTCTTCTTCTCCTCTCCCCCTCTCTCCTCTCCCCTCTCTCCAGTCTCTCTCTCATTCCCCTCTCTCTCTCTCTCTCTCTCTCTCCTCTCTCTCTCTCTTTCATCTCAAGAGACATGCACGTAACACCCACTCTCCCCCGCCTCCCCTCCCCCTCCCCCCCCCCTCTCCCCCTCCCCCTCCCCCTCCTCCTCTTCCTGTTCCTCCTCATTTTCTTCGTTCAACCACGCCCTTGCGTCTCCACCATTCTTTTCAAGTTTTATCTTAGTCTCTTCCTCTTCCTCTTTCTTAGATGCGTATTTCACAACATATGTTTTTTTATATTTCCCCGGGAGTAATCTCACAACAGTCCCGGGATGAACTTAAACGGTAGTATTTATTTTTGCATCACAAGGGACTGGCCAAGGGCAAGCCTGCTTATGCTTATCCCACAACCACAGATGACCCC
>JACEEZ010018170.1:67500-70000 GCA_016584305.1 Chionoecetes opilio
ATAGAAAATAAAGATAAAATAAAGATGAAAGAAGATAAAGAGGACTGGTTACTTGCTCTTGAGGTATCGAGAGCGAATTGTGTCTAGGAATGGAATAAAACGTGTATTTATCCGCGCTGCTTTTGCTATGCTATTTTTGGCTTCTTATTCTTGTCTGCTTCCTCCTCCTCCTCCTCCTCCTCCTCCTCCTCCTCCTCCTCCTCCTCCTCCTCCTCCTCCTCCTCCTCCTCCTCCTCCTCCTCCTCCTCCTCCTCCTCCTCCTCCTCCTCCTCCTCCTCCTCCTCCTCCTCCAACTCCTCCTCCTCCTCCTCCTTTCACAGTCAACTTTCGCTCCCATTAAAGATTATTCTCAATAAATCGCTAATGGACAAAAATGTTCCTAGTATGTGGAAATTAGCTAATGTTACACCGATATTCAAGAAAGGGAGTAAGAGCCTCGCAAGTAAGTATCGCCCAATTAGTCTAACGTCTGTGATTGTTAAACTATTTGAGAAAATATTGCGGGATAAAATAGTGTCTTTTCTCGATGAAAATAACTCAATACTAAACTCCCAGCATGGATTTCGAAATAAAAGATCCTGCTTAACAAACCTACTCGATTTTTTTTAATGTCATTTATTCAAACTGGGACGCTAAAATTCCCTCGGATGTAATATACCTTGATTTTCAGAAAGCCTTCGATACAGTTCCCCATAAGCGACTGTTGACCAAGCTAAGGGCACATGGCTTAGGAGAGCAATTATGTTCATGGATTGGCGATTGGCTTTCAAATCGTAAACAACGGGTAGTAATAAATGGCGAGGCATCTGATTGGTTAGATGTTACTAGTGGGGTGCCTCAGGGCTCGGTCTTGGGTCCTACTCTTTTTCTGATATATATCAACGATCTGGACTGCGGACTTGTATCTAAAATATCGAAATTTGCAGATGACACCAAATTAGGCGGTAAAGCATATACTAGAGAAAACTGCGAACTCATACAAAGTGATCTCGACAAACTATCAGATTGGAGTGATAAATGGCTATTAAAATTCAATTCCGATAAATGTAAAGTAATGCATATAGGCAACGATAACCTCAAATATAACTATCAAATGCAAAATAAATCGTTAGCTGAAGTACAGCAGGAAAAGGATTTAGGTGTAGGTGGTTTAGGTGATTAGTAATGATCTGAAAACCAGTCCGCATTGCCTAGCTGCCAGTAAAAAGGCAAATATGATGTTGGGCTTTATTAAACGTAATTTTGAACATAAAACTCCGAAAGTAATGACACAATTATACACGTCCTTGGTTAGGCCGCACTTGGAATATGCCGTTCAATTCTGGTCGCCCTGTTTCGTAAAAGATCAAGCCAAATTGGAATCAGTGCAAAGAAGAGCAACCAAACAAATTCCATCTCTGCGAAATTGATCTTATGAAGAGAGACTGCGGAAACTTAATATGTTTTCCTTAAAGGATCGAAGAATCCGTGGGGACTTGATAGAAACCTTTAAGATCCTAAAAGGATTTGATGTCATTAATCAAGAGAACCTATTCGAGCTTTCAACTCAAGTGACAACAAGAAATAATGGTTTAAAACTAAACGGTCAACGTTGCATCACCGATCTCCGTAAAAATTATTTCAATGTTAGAGTCGTTGATCGATGGAACAAGTTACCAGCAAATGTTGTCGGAGCCAGCACAATAACTACATTTAAAAACAGACTTGACGCGCACTGTAAAGTAAATGGGTATTGATAGTGCGAATTCATATCTAGTCCCCCGTATCGATTAGTTGTAGTGGTAGTGGTAGTTGTAGTTAGTATTTTTCATATCCTATCATTCTGCACTATGAAACTTCCATGTTCCTATCCTCTTTAGGGACATGGTATCTTTTTCCAACTGTTTTCTTACAAGTAGTTGATAGTTAGTAGTATGTAGTGCAGCAGATACCCTCGTTATGGACCAATAGGTCTCCTGGTGTCTGTTATTCCTATGTAATCCTATGTAATCCTCCTCCTCCTCCTCCTCCTCCTCCTCCTCCTCCTCCTCCTCCTCCTCCTCCTCCTCCTAGAAGTGGCGGGGACTTAGCTCTGAGGATGGAGGTGGTGGTATTTGTGTCTTTGAAACTGTAAAGTGAAGAAAACATGTTTGGTACTTTTTGGTCGCTTCCAATTGGTGCAAAAACGTATAGTCGCTGAAAGAGGAGGAGGAGGAGGAGGAGGAGGAGGAGGAGGAGGAGGAGGAGGAGGAGGAGGAGGAGGAGGAGGAGGAGGAGGATCAGCAATTGTTTTTATAAGGCTTAGGAAAGGTTTAAGGATGAAATTAGTCGTCATGAGTGCTGGAAAGAGAAGGGACAGGAAGAATACATAGGAATACATAGGAATACATAGGAATACATAGGAGGAGAAGGAGGAGGAGGAAGTCAACAGGAACTAAGGAAGTAGTGATGATGATGATGCCGTGTTTTATAAATAGAAATCATCATTTTCATTACCACTTTTATTGTTATCTAATATACT
>JACEEZ010018170.1:75000-82500 GCA_016584305.1 Chionoecetes opilio
ATTTGATGTCATTAATCAAGAGAACCTATTCGAGCTTTCAACTCAAGTGACAACAAGAAATAATGGTTTTAAACTAAACGGTCAACGTTGCATCACTGATCTCCGTAAAAATTATTTCAATGTGAAAGTCGTTGAGCGATGGAACAAGTTACCAGCAAATGTTGTCGAAGCCAGCACAATAACTACATTTAAAAACAGGCTTGAGGCGCACTGTAAAGTAAATGGGTATTGATAGTGCCCTACGAATTCATATTATAGTCCCCCGGATCGATTAGTTGTAGTGGTAGTGGTAGTTGTAGTTAGTATATTTCATACCCTATCTTTCTGCACTACGAAACTTCCATGTTCCTATCTTCTTTAGGGACATGGTATCATTTTCCAACTGTTTTCTTACAAGTAGTTGATAGTTAGCAGTATGTAGTTAAGCAGATACCCTCGTCATGGACCAATAGGTCTCCTGGTGTCTGTTATTCCTATATAATCCTATGTAATCCTCCTCCTCCTCCTCCTCCTCCTCCTCCTCCTCCTCCTCCTCCTCCTCCTCCTCCTCCTCCTCCTCCTCCTCCTCCTCCTCCTCCTCTTCAACCTTATCCCCTTACTCATTTTCTTCCTCTAGTCATCTATAATTGGCTTGGTTATTCTAAGAGCACTCGAAATCGCCTTTCTTAGTTTTGGGAAGGGTAAATCACTTCACTATATGGAGTGTTGCTATTTTAACATGGTTTCAGTTTGTCTATTGTATATATAAATAACCATAAAATCCCTTTTTCTATAGCCCACCAGAAGCTATTCCGATTCATTAATAAACTTTGTCTTCTATATTTGACATCATTTATGTTCTCAAGAGCTGCTATTTTAACACGGTTCCAGTTTGCCTATTATATATATTTAAGTAACATTAAGTCCCTTTTTCTCATATAGCCCACCAGAAGCTATTTCGATTCATTAACAAACTATATCTTTTTAATTTGTCATCTTTTATATTTTCCAAGGCAGCGTGGAAACTTGGCCACTCTAGGAATTCTTGTAAATGGATGCTTTCAGTGATAAGAAGAGTCGTCGTATCGAACCTAAACTGCACTTGCCTTTTTTTCATTCAGACGAGCAATAATGTTTGAGGATGGTGTTTGTGAGCCTTACTGTGATGGTAGTCGTTGTGTGTGTGGGGGGGGGGGGGGTTGGGTGTGTGTGTGTTGGCGGGTGTGTGTTGTGTGGTGTGTGGTGTGTGGGCGGGTGTGTGTGTGTGTGTGTGTGGGTATGTGCGCGCGTGTGTGTGTGTGTGTGTGTGTGTGTGTGTGTGTGTGTGTGTGTGTGTGTGTGTGGGTGATGGTGTGGGTGTGTGTGCGTGTTCTTATCCTCCCCCAGTTAAAGAGGACAGATATTAGTTAGTGTACGAGATTGGCTCATGAAGGTCTTATTTTTTTAATAGTCTTTTTATCGGGCTTACCTGCACCTCATTCAGGTTTCCAGGTACTCCCTCTTCAGATGATCCCACCGCTGCCACCAATGTTGCCACTTCTCTAATGAGTTTTGGTGGGCGTTTCCAAGGATTGTGCGCCGGGCATTTTGCGAATTTTCCTATGATTGTGCGTCGGGCAGTTTACGAAATTTTCCTTAATACTTCGATTCTTCTGGTTCTCTGTCTTGGTATGGTTTATAGTGTAATCATCCACATGTTGTAGGAGTAGGAGTTGGTGTAGGAGGAGGTGTAGGAGGAGGTGGAGGAGGGGGAAGAAGAAGAAGAATGGCAGACACAGAAACAGAAACAGACAGATCAACAGAAGACAAATAAGCAGATACACACACAAGCAGATTGCGAGCCATACAGACAGACATTAATTATGAGGCGAGTTGAGTGAAAAAGATAATAGGATGAAGGCGGGTAAAGATGAGAGGAACCTTCAATTCAATTCAATTCAATTCAAAATTCTTTATTATCATGAACATATACACAATATATATATTGACTTAATTTCTTCATTGTTACATGGCAATGAGGACTGATACCTACTGGTATATTTTGCCCTCCTATTCTATATAAATAATTATTAAAATTATTAGAAGGCTAAATCTAATTTTTTTTATATTTTCTATTGTATGCTAAAATCCTAACACAAAAAAAAAAATATAAAACGTAATTTACATGGTCATGAAATTTTCTTAATTCTGTATTTATAATTTGAAAATTAGAAATGAGGGTTTCTTTTTTTTGGGTTGATACCTCGTTTCCATATACGTTTTTTCCTTTATACAAAATGTTCTGTTACCCTTTTGGGTTTTTCCCTTTTTGGTTACAGGGGTGGGGTTTACCCCCTCGGGGGTTTGGGTTTAAGAGTGTAAAAATGCTCACTGGTAGGAGGATATAAAACGTGTGTATGCCCCATTGAAGGTGCCATCCCAAAAAAAGGTGTTTAAAAACCTTGAAATTTAAGGAGAGAAAGAGAAAGAAAAAAGGAGAGGGGGAGAGAGAGAGAGAGAGATCAAAAGGGGAAAGGAAAAAAAAGGAAGAGGGGGGTAAACAGATTAAAGGGATGAAAAAAATGACATGTAAATCTCCTGACAGCTGAGAGAGAGGGGGGGGAAGAGAGGGGGGGGGGTAGAGAGGAGGGGAGAGGGGGGCGAAGAGAAAAAATTTCCTTTTATGTAGTCTTTTTTTTGGAACACCACACTCGCCCAACACCCCCACAAACCACAAAACACACAAAACACCCCCACCCCCACACACACACACACACCACACACACACCCACCCCAAAACACAACACCCACCACACACCCCCACACACACCACACACACACACACACACACACACACACCCCACACACACACACACACCACACACACACCACACAACCCCACACACACACACACACCACCACACACAACAACACCACACCACACCACACCCCAACACCACACACACACCCCACACACCCACACACACACACCCCACACACACCACACACACACACACACCCCCACACACACCAAACACACACCACACACACACACACACACACACCCCCCCCACACACCCCACACACACACACAACACACACCCACAAAAACCCACCACACACACACACACACAAAACCCCAACCCCACACCACAACGCCCAAAAACACCACACACACACACACACACACACACACACACACCACAAACACACACCCCCAACACACACACAAAACACACACCACACCTCCACACACACACACACCCCCACACACACACACACACCCCACACACACACCACCCCACACACCACACAAAAAACACACAACCCAAAACACACCCCACAACCAAAACCCACACACACACACCACACCACACACCAACACACCCCACACCCCACACACACACACACACACACACAAAACACACCCCACACCACCCCACAGACACACAACACACCCCACACACCCCCAACCACACACACACACACCCCCACCACACACACCCCCACCACACACACAAAACCCCACACACACACACAACACACACACACACCCCCACACCCCAAACCACACACACACACACACACACACCACACACACACCCCAAAAACACACCCCACCCACACACAACCCACACCCCCACACACACACACACACACACACCCCACGAACAAACCCCCCCCAAACCCCCCACCCCCCCCCCCCAACCCCCCCCCCCCCCAACCCCCACCACACCCCCCACACCCCCCCACACCAAAAAAGCCAAAAACCAAAACAACACCCAAAAAAAAACACAAAAAACAAAAAAAACAACCAAAACACAAAAAAGAAAAAAACCACCAACCAAAAACCCCCCCCCCACCCCCGCCCACCCTTTCCCCCCCCCCCCCCCCCCCCCCCCCCCCCCCCCCCCCCCCACCCCCCCCCCCCCCCCCCACCGGAACCCCCCAACCCCCCCCCCGCCCCCCCCCCCCCCCCCCCCCCCCCCCCCCCCCCCCCCCCCCCCCCCACCCCCCCCCCCCCCCAACACCCCACAAACCAAAAAACAAAAACAACACAAACCAACAACACCCCAAACCCCCAACCCCACCCCCCCCCCCCCCACCCCCCCCCCACCCGTTCCAAAGCCCCCCAACCCCCCCCACCCCCCCCACCCCCCCCCACCCCCCCCCCACCCCCCCACCCCCCCCCCCCCACCCCCCCACCCCCCCCCCACCCCCCCCCCCACCCCCCCAGGCTCCGAAGTTCCCCCCCCCCCCTTAATCCACCCCCGGCCCCCCTTTAAACTCCCCTCCTATTCCCTCCCCCCCCCCCTTTCCTCCCCCCTCCCCCCCTTCCAAAAGTCCCCCCCCTCCTTCCCCCCTTCCTCCCCCCCCCCTTCCTCCCCCCTCCCCCCCCTTCCTCCCCCCCCCTTTCCTCCCCCCTCCCCCCCCCCGTCCCCCCTTCCTCCCCCCCCCCTTCCTCCCCCTCCCCCCCTTCCCCCAATTCCCACTTTTCCCCCCCTTAAAGGCTTTTCCAACCCCCCCCCCTTTTTCCCCCTTTTTTCCCCCCCCCCCAAAAAAAAAAACCGAATTTTTCCCCCCTTTATTTTCCCTTCCCCCCTCCCCCCCTTCCTTTTTTTTCCCCCTTTTTCCCCCACCCCCCCTTTTGTGTTTTTCCCCCTTTCACCCCAATTTATTTTCCCTTTCCCCCTTTTAAATTCAATATTTTTTTTTTGTTTTTTTTTTTTTCCCCCTTTTTCAAGGGCGTTCATTTTTTTTTTTTTTTTGTTCCCCCAAGTTGTTAATTTTTTCACCCCAATTTGCGTTTTTTTCCCCCCCCTTTTTCCCCCATTTAAGGGGCCCCCCCTTTTTACTTTTCCCCCCTCCCCAAAAAATTAAAGATGTTTTAATTCCCCTTTTACCCCCCCCCAAAGGGGGGAAATTCCTTCCCCCCCTTTATTCCCCCCCTCCCCCCTCCCCCTCCCCCCCCTTCCCTTTTGCCCCCCCTTCCTCCCTCCCCTCCCTCCCCCTTCCTCCCCCCGCTCCCCCCTTTCCTCCCCCCTCTCCCCTTCCTTCCTCCCCTCCTCCCTTCCTTCCCCCACCTCGCCCCCTTAAATCCCCCCTCCCCCCCCTTTTCCTCCCCCCCCCCCCCTTTCCCTTTCCCCTTTCCCCTTCATTCCACCCTTAAAAGTCCCCAAATTTAACAAAAATTTTAAAAACCCCTTCTTTTTCCCCCAAACGGCCCCCCCCTTCATAAAACCCCCCCCCCTTTTACCCACCCACCCCTCGCCCCCTTCACTCCTCCCTCCCCCCCCTTCACTCCACCCCGCCCCGCCCCCTTCCCCTCCTCCCCCCTTTCCCCCTTCACTCCACCCCCCGCTCGCCCCCTTAAATCCCCCCTCCTCCCCCTTCACCCCCAAACCCACGCTCGCCCCCTTCACTCCCCCCCTCCCCCCCCCCCTTCACTCCCCCCCCTTTCCCCTTCCCTTCCCCCCTCCCCCCTTTCCTCCCCCTATTCACTCCACCCACGCTCGCCCCCTTCACTCCTCCCTCCTCCCCCTTCCCCCACCCACTCCGCCCCCTTCACTTCCTCCCTCCCCCCCCTTCATCCACCCACGCCCCGGCCCTTCACTCCTCCCTCCTCCCCCTTCACCCCCACCCAGGGCTCGCCCCCTTCCCTTTCCCCCCTCCCCCCCCTTCACTCCACCCCCCGCTCGCCCCCTTCACTCTCCTCCTCCCCCTTCACTCCACCACCGCCCCCCTTCCCCTTCCCACCCCCCCCCCCTTCCTCCCCCCTTCCCCCCCAACTCCAACCTCGACCCCTTCACCCTCCCCTCCTCCCCCTTCCCCCTTCCACCCACGCTGGGCCCCCTTCACTCCCCCCTCCTCCCCCTTCCCAACCCCCCTCCCCACCCCCCCGCTGGGCCCCTTCACTCCTCCCTCCCCCCCTTCACCCCCCCACACGCCCCCCTTTTTCACTCCCCCCTTTCCTCCCCCTTCACCCCAAACCCACGCTCGCCCCCTTAAACCCCTTTCCCTCCTCCCCTTCACTCCACCCACGCTCGCGCCCTTCACTCCTCCCTCTCCCTTCACTCCACCCACGCTCGCCCCCTTCACTCCTCCCTCCTCCCCCTTCACTCCACCCACGCTCGCCCACTTCACTCCTCCCTCCTTCCTCCTCCCTCTTCCCTCCTCCTCCCTCCACCTCCACACACGCACCCGCCCTGTTGCTACTCCACCACTTTTCCTTCTCCTCTTCTAACCCCTCCCCCCCCCTAACCTACCTAAAGGAAACAATATTAGGGATGCGAATGTTAAGCTTGAGGTGTTCTATCGGATGTTAGGATCGGTATCTCAAAAAAAACGCTATATATTTCCCCCAAAAAAAGGTCTAAAATTTTATTATAAAAGATTTAAACGTACTTTTCACAATTAATTACAACATTATTTTCTTTTGCTATAGCACAAATGAAAGGACTTGATCTACTTTATGTTTTCTATTTCGTACATGTTTTACCTAACTGTCATAGTTTTTGAGTTATTCAGGATAACGTGATTTAGAAATAAAACTCTTAGATGCTACCCTACAGAGTTTCACAAAAATACGTGGATCTCTTATGTTCCATTGGAAAGAAAAAGAATCAAAGCAGTACCCTTTGCACTCGCCGAGAGCGTGGCGCAGGTAACTTCCAGTGGGATCTTTGAATGCCTTATGGTAGCAATCGTGGCATCTAAATATTTTTTTTTTGCCATTTTAAGTTTTTAACGCGAAACTATTAGTCCTAGAGGAAACTATAATAGGGAAACAAATGTTACAATTGAGGTGTTCTATCTGATGGTATCTCAATGATCGGTATCTCAAGAAATACTGTATATTTCTATAAAAAAAGTATTTTATTTTATTATAGAATCATTTTTTCAGTTGATTAGGTAACACGTGCCCGTGCTGAACAGCCACACGTACAAGCACGAAGGTCCCCCGAGGCACACAAGAAGATATAAAAATGAGGAAAACATCGGCGCCGCGGCTCACGTCACGGCTGCTTGAGGCTTCTGGCGACACTGTGACCCCAGCGCGAAGGTCATTACCCTCGCTGCCTTACCAGGAATCACAGTCACGACGTCGATTATATAGGTGTTCTTCAGGCAATTCATCCCCTCTCATGGGACTTCCCTGCTTCCCTTCCTGTCTGCCTCTCCTCCTCCCTGATTCCTGAAGATTCATTGTTACTTCAGAGGAATTCCGTTGCGACGTAGATGTGGATATAGAGACGCAGATGAACTCTAGGCTATTGTAAGGACTCCCACGTGCTTGAGATCGTCGTCTTGCTTAATGACCCTCTGAATACTTCTTTTTTTTACATCACACAGGACTGGCCAAGGAAAAAAATAAAAATAAAATAAACAAATAAAAATAAACTTCTAACAAACAATCCTCACCACGCGTACATGAATGGAGTTACAGGAAGACGAGGGAGAGATAGGGAGATATCAGGGGTAGATATGATGGGAAAAAAAGGAGACGGAGTGAGCAGGAGGAGGAGGAGGAGGAGGAGGTGT
>JACEEZ010018170.1:87500-90000 GCA_016584305.1 Chionoecetes opilio
TTGCATTCTTTCCTCTCATTTTTTCCATCAAACTATTCATTATGTCCTCCTCCTCCTCCTCCTCCTCCTCCTCCTCCTCCTCCTCCTCCTCCTCCTCCTCCTCCTCCTCCTCCTCCTCCTCCTCCTCCTCCTCCTTCACTTTCCCCTCCTTTCCTCTTTCCTCTATATCACCTCTCCATTCCCCTACCACACTTGCAGTCTTCCCCTCTACCTTCCCCTCTCCCCTTCCTATCCTTTTCCATCTCATACCTCATTACTCATCCCTCCCTCTTCCTCTTCCCCTCACCCTGCCTTTCTACCCTCTTCTCCTCACACTGCCTCTATTTTCCCCTCATATCTGCCTAATTTCCCCTCTTACCTTTACCCCAACAGAAAATCAGGTATCGAGGCTTGAAACTGTTTATAAAAGGACAGTGTTTTATTTTATGAGGCAATACGTGTTAGGTTTGGATTCTTTGTGAACTCTTTGATCATTTTACGGCAATAGTTAAGGGATTTTTGGCTTGAATCTTGGGTTTTCCTTGGATTTCTTGGTTTTTCTTGGCTTGAGTCTTGGGTTTTCATTGGCTTTCTTGGTTTTTCTTAGCTTGAGTCTTGGGTTTTCATTGGCTTTCTTGGTTTTTCTTGGCTTGAGTCTTGGGTTTTCATTGGCTTTCTTGGTTTTTCTTGGCTTGAGTCTTGGGTTTTCATTGGCTTTCTTGGTTTTTCTTGGCTTGAGTCTTGGGTTTTCATTGGCTTTCTTGGTTTTTCTTGGCTTGAGTCTTGGGTTTTCATTGGCTTCTTGGTTTTTCTTGGCTTGAATCTTGGGTTTTCCTTGGATTCTTGGTTTCTTGGCTTTCTTAGGTTTTAATTATTTATTATGTAAGCAAAGAAATACGAAAAAAGTGGATTTTATATTTTTAATTAATTTACGTTGCCATGATAATTTTTAAGCATTATATATTTATAGTCATTTATTTATTAAGTATTTATTTACTAATTAATATTGATTTAATGTATCTGATTTCATTTATATAATTTTGTATTTATTTATTAAGTAGTTACTATTTTGATTAGTATTTATTTACTATTATTTATTAATTTATCAATCTACATTTGTTTTGTTTTTCACTATAGTCTATTTTTTTAATTATGGTCAAAATGCACTAAGGAAGCCACGCCCCCTGCCTCCCCTTCTATTCTACGGGGCAGCTGATTGGTGCATTCCTCGTATCATCACTACCAATCACAATATCTTCACTACTTAACAGCGCGTGACCACTGGACAGAGCAATCTTCACTACAGAGGGATTTTTGATTTTGTCACCCTCTGTAGTGAAGATTGCTCTGTCCAGTGGTCATGCGCTGTTAAGTAGTGAAGATATTGTGATTGGCAGTGATGATACGAGGAATGCACCAATCAGATGCCACGTAGAAAAGAGGGGGAGGCAGGGGGCGTGGCTTCCTTGGTGCATTTTGACCATAATAAAAAAAATAGACTATATGTTATTTGTTGCTATAGTCTATAGTACGTATGCAGGAGTTAAAAAGATACGTATCTTATTTCTTCCATTCTATCCTTTCTTTCACGAATTTGTCTTTCTCCCTTCTTGCTTTCTCTCCTAAGGTTTCTCTTTATCTCTCTCTCTTTCTATCTATCTCTTCATTCATCTATTAATTCCTTTTCCCTGAATGATTTATCCTTTTTCTATTCTTCCTTTATTCACTTCTTTAGTTAATTAGTTAATCTCTCTCTCTCTCTCTTCTCTCTCTCTCTCTCTCTCTCTCTCTTCTCTCTCTCTCTCTCTCTCTCTCTCTCTCTCTCTCTCTCTCTCTCTCTCTCTCTCTCTCTCTCTCTCTCTCTCTCTCTCTCTCTCTTTAAAAAAAAAAAAAATAATAATAATCTAAGGCATCAGGTCCATAAAGAGTCTCGGCTCAATGGACCGCGGCTTGTATATAATTATTAATGTATAATCAACTTTATGTATGTTATGTTAAGCCTAATAAACAATCAATCAATCAATCAATCAATCTCTCTCTCTCTCTCTCTCTCTCTCTCTCTCTCTCTCTCTCTCTCTCTCTCTCTCTCTCCTCTCTACTCTCTCTCTCTCTCTCTCTCTCTCTCTCTCTCTAGATAGATAGATAGATAGATAGATAGATAGATAGATAGATAGATAGATAGATGGATGTCATATATTAAACACGCTTGCTTATTCATTTTCTTTGCATTCCATTTTTTTACCATTACATTTTCTCTTTCTTTCTTTACTATTTCTTTCGCCATGTTAGTAACTGTACATCGGTGTTTGATTTGAGGATCATCGTACTCTCCTCTCTCATTTCCTAATTCCAGTCAACCCGCCGGAGATAAAGCTGCCATCTCTCCTCCACTTACCGCACTAATTTGTATTTACGATTGTTGTTATACCCAAGTCAGGAACCGCCTTCTCTCTCTCTCTCTCTCTCTCTCTCTCTCTCTCTCTCTCTCTCTCTCTCTCTCTCTCTCTCTCTCTCTCTCTCT
>JACEEZ010018170.1:97500-102500 GCA_016584305.1 Chionoecetes opilio
AGTGGAAGGGTTGAGATGTCGAGCACAGTGGAAGGGTTGGAGATGTCGAGCACAGTGGAAGGGTTGGAGATGTCGAGCACAGTGGAAGGGTTGGAGATGTCGAGCACAGTGGAAGGGTTGGAGATGTCGAGCACAGTGGAAGGGTTGGAGATGTCGAGCACAGTGGAAGGGTTGGAGATGTCGAGCACAGTGGAAGGGTTGGAGATGTCGAGCACAGTGGAAGGGTTGGAGATGTCGAGCACAGTGGAAGGGTTGGAGATGTCGAGCACAGTGGAAGGGTTGGAGATGTCGAGCACAGTGGAAGGGTTGGAGATGTCGAGCACAGTGGAAGGTTGTTTGGAGATGTCGAGCACAGTGGAAGGGTTGGAGATGTCGACACAGTGGAAGGGTTGGAGATGTCGAGCACAGTGGAAGGGTTGGAGATGTCGAGCACAGTGGAAGGGTTGGAGATGTCGACACAGTGGAAGGGTTGGAGATGTCGAGCACAGTGGAAGGGTTGGAGATGTCGAGCACAGTGGAAGGGTTGGAGATGTCGAGCACAGTGGAAGGGTTGGAGATGTCGAGCACAGTGGAAGGGTTGGAGATGTCGAGCACAGTGGAAGGGTTGGAGATGTCGAGCACAGTGGAAGGGTTGGAGATGTCGAGCACAGTGGAAGGGTTGGAGATGTCGAGCACAGTGGAAGGGTTGGAGATGTCGAGCACAGTGGAAGGGTTGGAGATGTCGAGCACAGTGGAAGGGTTGGAGATGTCGAGCACAGTGGAAGGGTTGGAGATGTCGAGCACAGTGGAAGGGTTGGAGATGTCGAGCACAGTGGAAGGGTTGGAGATGTCGAGCACAGTGGAAGGGTTGGAGATGTCGAGCACAGTGGAAGGGTTGGAGATGTCGAGCACAGTGGAAGGGTTGGAGATGTCGAGCACAGTGGAAGGGTTGGAGATGTCGAGCACAGTGGAAGGGTTGGAGATGTCGAGCACAGTGGAAGGGTTGGAGATGTCGAGCACAGTGGAAGGGTTGGAGATGTCGAGCACAGTGGAAGGGTTGGAGATGTCGAGCACAGTGGAAGGGTTGGAGATGTCGAGCACAGTGGAAGGGTTGGAGATGTCGAGCACAGTGGAAGGGTTGGAGATGTCGAGCACAGTGAAGGGTTGGAGATGTCGAGCACAGTGGAAGGGTTGGAGATGTCGAGCACAGTGAAAGGGTTGGAGATGTCGAGCACAGTGGAAGGGTTGGAGATGTCGAGCACAGTGGAAGGGTTGGAGATGTCGAACACAGTGGAAGGGTTGGAGATGTCGAGCACAGTGGAAGGGTTGGAGATGTCGAGCACAGTGGAAGGGTTGGAGATGTCGAGCACAGTGGAAGGGTTGGAGATGTCGAGCACAGTGGAAGGGTTGGAGATGTCGAGCAACAGTGGAAGGGTTGGAGATGTCGAGCACAGTGGAAGGGTTGGAGATGTCGAGCACAGTGGAAGGGTTGGAGATGTCGAGCACAGTGGAAGGGTTGGAGATGTCGAGCACAGTGGAAGGGTTGGAGATGTCGAGCACAGTGGAAGGGTTGGAGATGTCGAGCACAGTGGAAGGGTTGGAGATGTCGAACACAGTGGAAGGGTTGGAGATGTCGAGCACAGTGGAAGGGTTGGAGATGTCGAGCACAGTGGAAGGGTTGGAGGGAGAAGTACTCGCCGGACAGGGTGGGAATGACTAATGAAGGTAACCCATGCAGACCCAGGTAAGACTGAGAGTGTAGGGGACAAGATTTTTGATATAGACGATAAGCTATCTAACGAGGATGGCTTCCAGGCCCGGGGCTGGGGTCAAATATTTTTTGTCAATTCAATTCAAATTTAATTCTGAGTAAAATTTGAAATAACCAATTCAAATTTAATTCAGTTCATTCCGAAAACAAGAAATCTTCAATTACAATTCAATTCAATTACAATTCAATTCAATTACAATTCAATTCAATTACAATTCAATTCAATTACAATTCAATTCAATTACAATTCAATTCAATTCTTTAAAATTGGGGCCAAAAAAAAAAGGGAAAAATTTTTTTTTTTTTGGGGAAAAAAAATTTTTCCCCCCCCCAAAAAAAAAAAGGGGGGGGAAATTTTTTTTAAATTAATTTTAAATGGGGAAAAGGGGGGTTTTTAAAACCCAAAAAATTTAACAGTTTTTGGGGGGCCCCGGGGGGGGAAAAAAAAGGGGGGGGGGAAAATTGGGGCCCAAAAAAAAAAAAAAAAAAAAAGGGGGGGTTTTAAAAGGGGGGAAAACTTTGGGGAAGGGCCCAGGGGGGCCCTGGGGCCTTTTTTGGGGGTTTTTTTTTTTTTTTAAAAATTTAAAAATTTTTTAAAAATTTTTTCCAAAAAAAAATTTTTAAAAACCCCAAAAAAAGGGGCCTTAAAAAAATTTTTAAACAAAAAATTTTTTTAAAATTTTAAAAAAAAAAATTTTAAAAAAAAAAAAAACCCCTTTTTAAATTCCCAAAAAATTTTTTAAAAAAAAAAAAAAGGGGGGGGAAAAATTTTTTTTTCCCCTTTTTTTTAAAAAAGGGAAAAAAAATTTTTTTTTTTTTTTTTTTGGGGGGAAAAACTTTTTTGAAAATTAAAAATTTTTTTTTTTTTTCCCTTTTCCCCCTTTTTTTTTAAAATCAAAATTTTTTTCCAAAAGGAAAAAAAATTTCCCCCTTTTTTTTTAAAAAAAGGGGTTTTTTTTTTTAAAAATTTTTTTGGGGGGGGGGGAAAAAAAAAAAAGGGGGAAAAAAAATTTTGGGCCATTTTTTTTTTTTTAAAAAAAAAAACCAAAGGAAGGGGCCCCCCAAAAAAAATTTTTTTGGGGGGGTTTTTAAAATTTTGGGCAAATTTTTCCCCTTTTTTTTTAAAAAAACCCCCTTTTTTTTTTTGGGGTTTTTTTTGGGGCCCCCCTTTTTTCCCCCCAATTTTTTTTTGGGGGTTTTTTTTTTTTTTAAATTTTTTTTTTTAAATTTTCCCCCTTTTCCCCCCTTTTTTTTTTTTTTTTTTTTTTTTCCCCCCTTTTTTTTTTTTTTTTTCCCCCCCCCCCCCCCCCCCCTTTCCCCCCCTTTTTTTTCCCCCCCTCCCCCCCCCCTTGTTCTTTCTATTCCCTTGTTTTTTTTTTCCCCTTTTTAAACCCCCCCCCTTTTTTTTATTTCTTTGCTTCTCGGCCGTTTTTATCATTTCCTCTTTCCTTTCCCTTTTTTTCCTTTCCTTCCATCTTCCCCTCATCCTTTATTTCCTTCTTCCCACTCGACTTCTCTTTTTTTTTCTTTCCCCATTTTTCCCCCTTTTTTTCTTTCTTCCTCGTCCCTTTTCTTCCTTTCTCCCCCCCCTCCCTCTCTCTCTCTCTCTCCCCTCCTCTCCCCTCTTTTCTCGGGTTTTCTCTCTCTCTCTCTTCTCTCCTTCTCTCTCCCCCTCTCCCCCCCTTCTTCTCTCTCTTCTCTCTCTCTCCCTCTCTCTCCCCTCTCTCCTCTCTCTCGTCCCCCTCTCTCTCTCTCTCTACTTTCCCCTCCTTGCTTCCTCCCCTTTCCTTTCCCTCTTTGTCCTTGGGGGTTTTTTGGGTTTCCCAGCGGGTTTTACATCTTGGGGCCCCTTTGATCCCCCCCCTTAACGAAAAGAGAAGAGGAGAGAGAGAGAGAGGAGAAGAGAAGAGAGAGGGGAGAGAGAGAAGAGGGGAGAGAGAGAGAAGGGAGAAAAGAGAGAAGAGAGACAAAGACGCAAAGACAGAACAGAAAAAGACGACCGACTGAAATGCCTGACTGGACTGAACTGTGCCCGACTGCCCGACTGACTGAAATGGACTGCCCGACAAAACGGAAACCGACCCGACAGACAGACAGACTGCATGATCTACTGCGTGGGCTATTTATCCTTACTTTTTTTGTTTTCTAAATTATCTCCGTTGTCAAAGGGGAAAAAAATCGGGTTGGGATCAAAATCAGGTTTTGGTTTTTTAAAAAAAAAGAGAGAGAGAGAGAGAGAGAGAGAGAGGGGGAGAGAGAGAGAGAGAGAGGGGAGGAAAAGAGAGAGAGAGAGGAAAAGAGAATAACCCATACTTTCATGAATAAAAAAAAACGCAACAAGTATGGAGAGGGGAAGAAAGGGGGAGAGAGAGAACAAAAAAGAAAAAGGGGAGAGAGAGAAAGAGACAGACAAAAAGGGGCAGAAGAGACGAGACGGAGAAGAGACAAAACAAAAAGGGAAACGTTGGCAATGGGGGGCCCGGGAAGTTTTTCTCAGGCCAAGGTTCGAAGAGTAGACTTTTATACCCTCATTTATGTTTTCCCTTTTATTCGTAAAACTCCCATCCCTTTTGATCCTCCCCCAAAAACTACTCCCATACGTAACAGTAGTCTTTGGATCATCCTATGGGGTGCGCCGGAGAGTCGCCTTCAGACAGGGAGTGACAGTTCGTACACAAGTTGTTTCGTACACCAGTAGATTCGTACACCAAAAAAGTTGTTTCGTAGTCTAAATGAAACCATAGTCGTTTCGTACACTCAGCTCAGAGTTTAACTTGATGACTAGAGTTACGATTCGACACCAGGTATGTACGAAACCACTCAAAATCAGTGTACGAAGCAACTAACAAAACCTGTGTACGAAACAACTTGTGTACGAAACTCCCTGGAACCCTTCAGATAGGGTGGGACAGTTCCGGGTTAGATTAATGCCTGAACGGAATGTTGGATTAATACCTAAGCAATACCAGATTAAAGCCTATACACAGGTACCGTATATATGCCTTGGTAACTTGTAATAATGCCTCTATGTATGGTTCAAGTGTCTGCCTCGCTAAGGTACTCGTTAAGGCAGCCGATGTTGGACCGTGCTGATATCGTTCATAAGATTGCTATGTTGCGTTGTTTTTTATTTATGTAATGCTATAGGTTCTCTGTCTCTCTCTGTCTGTCTCTCTCTCTCTCTCTCTCTCTCTCTCTCTCTCTCTCCTCTCTCTCTCTCTCTCTCTCTCTCTCTCTCTCTCTCTCTCTT